>CM067492.1:2604687-2637846 GCA_034552555.1 Semaprochilodus insignis | reverse complement strand
CTTATTCATCAGTTACGTTTGATCAAATCTGCTCAAAATATGTTCACAAACAATTTACCAACACTTTAGTGATTGATCAGTTTTGTCTGCACCGTATCTGTACGATCAAACTTGTACGCTTGTATACAAGTTGGTGTCAGTATTATACAACAAAAAATTTAAATAGAAGACATTCTTTTTATTTAACCACAAACCAGATACCAGACATAAGTTTGATAGACAGAACGCCAAAAGCGTATTATTTTTGTTTCTTTTGTGATCATATCTGACCATTCGCAGCTTTGGTTAATAAAGGCCAATGTAAAGTGATGTAGCGATAAATCATAAAATAATTATTATTATTAATGTTAATATGATTAATGTTAATAACAATAGGTTTTATTAATTAGTTGATTAATGTGTTAATGTAACTCAAGAATTGGGACAATAAGAACTAAGAACTAATGAACAATTTATTGGTCATTTCAAATAAAGTCTTAGTCATAGAGCTCTTCATAAATGTGTAAGAGCACAGAGTATATGAAGTATGAAGTCATATGTTAAGTACATTTTGGGTATGCAATATTTATTAAACCCCATTGTTGACTTACAAAGCAGTTCTTAAGAGAGATGTGCAGGCAATTTTACAATAATGGTCACAAGGAATATTATAATTATTTAATGCTTAGGTCATACATTGTGTTAACAGAGTGTTAACATCTGCAACTTGAAGATAAGTAAAATAGCACTGTGGAGTCTGTCCACAGATCTCAGCCTTTACCAAGAAGTCTTAACCTGTTTTAGCACAGATGGTTGTTAAACTGTAGGGTAAGTATTACACTGAACACTCTCCCTACCAGTTAAGATGATCTTAAATTTAAGATGCTTTGGGGAAACTGGACTCTGGTTAAGTATAAAATTAAAAACAAACATGCTGGACAGGAATTCTCCAGGAGCAGATTAGACAACCGAGTCAGACAATCTGACAGACTGCCATCTTTTATCAATTCTTATATTAAATATAGCTGGAATGGTCCTATATATATGGTCCTAGCACGTATAAGCCCAATGATGCCTTCAGCAGTTTTGATCATTGAGGCCAAAAGGGTTTGGACCTTATTTACAGAAAGAAAGCAAAAACTGAAGGAAAGAAAGTGGGAGTTTATCAAAGGCCTTAATTAGCCCTAAATAATGAGTTATGGTCTTTTAACATCATATAGGCTGAGACTTGTGTGTACAGACTTGGTTTTATAAGCTGTAGTGTTTGAACAAATAGAACAAAATACCAAAGGAGTAGTCCTTTTTCTGAAATAACATGTAATTACAGGACAGAGATTCAGGACAGATATCTCCAGGACAGAGAGCTGAATCAAATGACATTCATCTATTGAATGTATAATAACATAGTAATAAGCTTTTGAATGATTTAAAGCATTTGTAAGTGCTATAGCTCCCCCTAAAGTCAATCTGCACCAATATTTGCACACCTCATCTGAATTGTAGCTTATACATTGTTGTTCACCAAGGCTGTGCGGCCAGTTGATGGAAGAATGGAACCACAGACACGCCAAGTTAATTGTATAGAATTTATTTGGTTATCGGGTGCCCAAACTTGGCCGTGCCGGAGAGAGCCTTCTGCCAATTCGAACGTCCCTGTCCTCTCTCCCCGGCCCCTCGCCAAAGAGGGCCCTCTTATACAGTCTTTAGGTGTCCACAGCTGGAATACATTATCAATGAGCTCACTTGAAAATGACACACATAAGCAAAACAGAGTATCACACAATGGCCTCATTCTTTACCTTCTCCATCTTCTCTGATTGTTTCCATATGTTACTATGTTTTTCTGACCAGTCTAGAGTTCAACCTGTCCAGCAAAACACCTCAATGATATGAGGCCCTCTAAAAGAAAAAATCTAACCCTACTGGCCAGTTACTTCTTATATAAGAGTACAATGCTAATATGTGAGGAGTAAAATACACTTCAACATGTCCTGTTGACCTGAGTAAGGGCTGATGAGTTATAGCAATATTAGCTATAAATGCCAAGGCCAAAGTGATTGATTGATTGATGTATAGAAGCCATGCTGGATAAAAAAGTTACTCATTTAATTATTTAACTAGAGACCCCACAGTGTAATTATAGACCAATTTTGAAAAGTTAGGATCAAAATTTAAGAGATTAATTTGAAAAGAGCAGTTCACAAACAGTTAAAGTGTAACATTTTTATGCACTTCCAATGGCAATACACTGCACTACATGATAGGAAATCAGTATTGTGACTAGTAGAAATATGTGTATGTAATATATATATGTAATTATATATATATATATGTGTGTGTGTGTATGTAATATATATGTAAAATATATTTTCATGAACTAAACCAAATTCTCAAGTTTCAAATATTGTGGATGAAGCATTTTGGGGTTCATTTGCATATGGCAGCCATCTCGTTTACAAAAGTCAACATGTTTCTGATCCTTATTGAGGGTCAGTGTCCGGAGGATTTTTTTGAGATTTTTTTCAGAATTTTTGGGCTAGTTCACAAAAGTAGGTTTTGTTTTACTTTGCTATAGCGCTCCTCTTTGGCCAATCAGTGTCATTTTACACCTTTTGTGCCTTGGTATTTGTGGGTCTTACAGTCTTTGCCTCAGGATTCATTTCACCCGAGACAAAGAATAAGACGAAATAGTCTTTGAAAGTCTTTGCAAGTTAGCTCAACATCGTTACTCTCGCTAGGGCCCCTTTGGGGACATGCAGGTAACGTTTGTACACAGATATGCGATTTACAAAGTTGTTTGGTTCTCAGTCTTTACCCCTTTGATATGCATGCCATAATTAGGACCAGTGGAACCATGTCTGGTTGGCATACAGGAGCTCAGTGAAAGTGAGTAAGAATTTGTAAAAAGGTCACCAGATGATCATTAATTATAATTAATGATCAGGGGCCTTCAACAAAGTGTACAAAGTCAAAATACCAAACAAGGAGTTTTTCTGACATGACATGTAATTACAAAGTTATTCAGGTTAGAGAACCGAATCAAATGGCAGCAAATTTATATTTGTAAACCTTATAATATCAAGGCAACAGGATTTTTAATGATTTCTCAGTGTTTTTGATGTTTTTTTATGTTTTTCTGCAGCGTCCCCTTAGGCTGAGTTGGACCAAAATTTGCACAATGTCTCAATGTATATATGTGCAATTGTATTCTTTCAGAAGGGTTCATTTGCATATGGCAGGCATATTGTTTACAAAGGTCGACATGTTTTTGATAATTACCCCTGCACTGTGTGTAACTGTTTAGTAGTACTTATTGCTCTCTGAAGTTCTGTTAGTTAATTAACAACACTGTAAAGTGTTAGCATTAAAAAAAAGAGTGAGACATTACATATTGTCATCCATTCCATGTGTCTGAAACAAATGTAAAACGTCCACATGAAAAGATTTATTTTATGTTTCTACACTTTTTTGGTGTGATTGTTTACGTGTAAGACATACAAGACGAATAGAAACAAATAGAATTGTGTAGTTTTTTTCTTCTTGATTGCACTGTGTATGAAAAAGTGGTGTTTGTATAGTTTGTATATGCAGTTACATATTAAACTGTAAATATGAGGATTTTTTTCTCTCTACAGATTAGGTCACTGCAGTATTGGAGAGAAAGGCTGTATAGCTCTGGTTAACGCTCTGAAATCAAACCCCTCACACTTGAAAGAACTGCATCTGGAATTGAATGAACCAGGAGAGTCAGCAGAGAAGATGCTTTCTGCTTTACTAGAGGATCCACACTGTAAACTGGAGAAACTAAAGTAAGTTCTGACTGCTGTCACTTTACACACACACACACAATATCTCAGAAATATCATTTGGAAAATAAATTAATTGTGTCTAATGGCTGACATTTGCACTATACTACATGTGGGCAACATAACGTCACTCTTCTGCCAGGAGCAGATGTAACTCATTGGTATAAAGGTTGGAAGGATAGAGTTGAAGTGGGAATGGTGTCCACAAATGTAAAGAGTGGACAGGTTAAATAAATTTTATATTTACTGTGGAGGCTGTTTGTGATTTTTTTAAATGGATTTATGAGGCAGCTCACTTTGTTCTGTCTTGTGTGTATGTTGTGTTTACAGAGTTTGCATGTGGAGTCTGATTGTGGCTGTGATAAGTGTGTGTTCATGTCTGACATTCTGTCTTATTTTGTGTCTTACAGCATCTGACCCTTTTGGGCTTTTTGAGCCATAGATTCTGAGGGCTTATAAGAAGAGGTCGATGTCTTACAGACCCAGGACATTGTCACAAATTCATCCCTTAAAGGGCATTCCAGTTTTCCATGCATACCAGTGGCTGCACCTCACATATGAACATCTATCAAAGTCCTCAAATTTGATGACAACCCCACATAGTTTGGCAGGACACAGGATGCTTCTTCTCCCAAAGCACCTGGACTCCTCTTGGTGACATCAACGCTCTTAAACCTGAGGAAATGTTGATAGACTTTCATGTACTGACTCTAGACATCAACACATGTAGCTATGTAATTTCATCACATGTTGTTTTTATTGTGCAAAATGTACATACTGGAACTGTTTAAGAATATACAGGGTATGGAAAGTAGTATAGATAGTGGTAGTCTTCCTCCTTATGTTATTCTGTATATAGTTGGATTTGTTAAGTACTTTGTCATCACTTTAAATTATTTTATGCATTGTTTTTAAATTGTTTCCCTACATTTAATATTAAAAGTCGGCAGACATTACGTGGTAACACGCTTAAATCATCATTTCAAACCCCAGTTATGTATGTTAACCTAGCGATGATCAGGGCTTTATTATAGTGTATTACATGAATGCATGAATACAAGTGTTATATAATCAGGATACAACAAAAATAGAACTGTATTCCATTACGGTATAAAAGAGCAATCAGAGTAAAGTACATTATAAATACAGTGGAGGATTAAATTCAAATGCAAACTCATCACCTTTCACTGCAATATGTCATTTTAATTATAAATAATTTATGTTTTTTAGGTACTACCAGGAAAGAATCCTGAAGAATATTTCTGTTTTTGTATATTTGTCACACTTCATTGTTTCACATCTTTAAACAAAATTCCATTTAAGACAAAGGCAGCCTGGCTTAATACAAACTACTGTTTTAAATGATTATTTTATTTATTGAAGAAAAGTAGTTATTTAACAGAAATTTGAAGAATTCATTTGTAATGTCAGTGTTCATCTGTCCACTATAAGCAAGACACTGGGGGGAATGGAATTCACGAGAAAGTTGAAAGGCAAAAATCACTGCCAACCGCAAAGAACATTAAGGGTTGCCTCAAGTTTCCTAAAACACATTGATGGCGCCGAAGCTTTCTGGAATAATGTTCTTTGGACTAATAAGCCAAAAGTAGAATTTATTGGAACACTGGCATTATGTCTGATGTAAAGGTAAGAATTGTCGATCCAAATATTTAGCTATACTTGTAAGTACTTACTGTACTCAAGTACCTTTTTTTTGAGTATTTGTTTGGTATTTAGTATTTTACTTATTTCTGTCACCTAATACTTTTTACTTTTACTCACTACATAAAAAAAAAACGTTTCCACTGTTTAAAAAACAGCTTTGTTCCTTTAATGATTTGTTTATTTAATTAATTACTTAATCCAGCTATTTAATTAGGTCTTTTTCAAACAACCGCCTAATGAAGTCCCAATTGGAATCTTACTGACTGTGAGCTCAGTAGGATGTAGGATGAGGGGTGGAGTCACAGGCCCCCCAAAGTGTACTGGGAAAACATAAAACACAACAGTTAAGACGATGGATTCAGCATAAAGCCAGCGCTTAATGCAGACGGGTTATCTGAAGAAACTGCATCCGTGGTGGACCCAAGTGCAGAGCTATAAATAGTACAAAAATATATGTTAAAGAGAATTAAAAAAATGTTAAGAAGATACAAGGTGGCAAAATACAAATGAGAGTGCTTGTGAGTATGTAATGCATAGATCAGAGCTGGATTTGAACCAGCTCCATGGTGGACGATGGAGCAAAGGTGAGAAAATGACAGGAAAGGCACACAAAGGAGAGGGCGATGAACGGGATGCTCTGTGTTGATGGACAGATAGACTGTGACGCGCGCTGAGGTAAAATCAAAGCGATGTTTATTAAACAGACTGGTAGTACAACACAGCAGCAACAAGATCAATGCTGATATAACCAAGAGGCAAGGACAGAGTCCGAGTAAGAAAACAGGCAAACAACCAGACCAGCAACAGAACCAAAAGGGGAAAGACAAACCAGAGTAAACCAGAAAGTCAAACCAGAGAAGCTAACAAGAATAACAACTGGGAGACACACTCAGTACACACAGTGTGGCAATACTTCCCAATGGGTCAGTGTGGGAGAGGAGCGGTTACACAAACAGACTAAATGGGGAACAGGTGTGTGTGATTAGTACTCCGGGATCTGGAGGATCTGAAAAACTGAAGGGTATTGGAGGATTTTGAACATGTGATGGTGGCGTCATCGGGTGGTGGGTTATTGGAAATAGAGTCCAGGAGATCGGCGGTGAGAGGAGAACCAACAGACATGACATGCTCAAACAAAGGGAGCTCTTTATATTTATTACAGAGATCTTGAAGAACTCCATTGTGCAGAATGGATTCCAGACGGAGAACTGACTCTTTCAGCATCAGCTGAGGAGGCATCAGACAGGATGATCAAGAACGGCCTGTGCAGCAAACCTGTGCTTCTGTCACCTGGGAGATGGTCAGTGCCATCAGAAGCTGAAGAAACTAAAAGTTATGATGTTAATCTTATGCAGTGCAGTGTCAAAGCCCAGTGTCTGAAGGAGGAAATTTGGGTAAACATATATTGGATTTGTTCGGATGGTATTAATGACATTAGGAAAGAGGAAGCGGGTTCATTACTGGCACAATAACTGTATTATTCGGACAAAGAACATTTATTTGATAGTAGTTTAGGAGGCTTTGAGATTGTTCATTGGCAGGCTTGGAGAAACATGTCTAGGTTCGAGGCTCTCAGAGATTCTGTTTGGATTTACTGAACCACAAACCGACAGCAACATGCAAAAAGAAAATCAGTCCATTTTCAGTAACCACTGCAAAACTGTTAAACAGATGATGTATGATCTTAAAAACTGGTGTGGGAGTGCAGACTGTTTCTATGTTTCTGATGTTGTTTACAGCAAGTCAGCCAAAACTTTGGGTGAAGTCTCTCACCTCACCTTCAACAAAGCAAATGGACATTGTTACAGGGTCACTTCTGACAGCAAAGATAAAGACCACCGAGTTATATTTTGTGTTAATACTTTCTATAAAGTAACCATGTGTCCAAAGTGTCTGCCTCTGTCTACAGCAGAGAAATCCAATTCTGTTCATGGACGCTGTGTGTGGTTTGATGATTTCCCTGATCAAACACACCCACTAAACCTCGCAGTTAACAGGTGAGCTGAATCAGATGTGTTGGACAAGGAAATCACCAAACTGTACTGGACGCTAGGCTTCCAGGAACAGAGCTGAGGAACTTAGAGTCTTGGGCTTCCTGTTCTATGCTCATGTATACAGCACACTCAGACCGTTTACTGCACATTGATGTCACTGATGTTGTTGGCCCTGGTTGAACTCCAAAGCGTTTGAGCTCCTCTTTAAGGCTCATCTTTTTGTTTGTGTCCGCCCGTAAATAGGACACCATTGAGTTCAAAGACATGTTCTCTGGTGGCCCAACTCTTCGTCTGACTTCTCCAACTGAAGCTGGGTATCTTTATCAAGAAAAATGTTTTGATTTTAAAAAAATCATATCGCTTTCAATTTTTTTTATTAAATCATCAAAGGTCCAAATGTTTTGTACAAAAATAAAATACCTACCTTCTTTTTCTATGTCCAGAATGTAGTGGGAGGATACTTTCCACCTCTTTAAAAATACAGCTAGGGTCCTTTGGGGTAGAGCTATTTGTGTTAACCAAGGACTTTGTGTTGGTAGAAGTGAGGTGTGCATTTGGGTCAGCAGGAGGAGCCATGTTTGTACATGTGAGCTTGTCCACTGAAATGTCAGCAGCAAGGCATGTGATGATGTTATCAGTGAAAAAGGCATGTGTATCTTTAAGCGTATCTGTTCTACTCTCAGAGGAGGGGCATGGATTTTTGTGTTAGGCATCGTCAGAGTTTTGAAGGTCTTGGTTTAACACTTCTGTAGGTGGAGGTGGGTGGATAAGCACTTTGTGTACTTGGTTCTTTGCCTTTGGCAGGTTAACTCCTTAACTGCAGTTCTGAAGAATGGATCCCAAAGAATAATGCAAAAGGAGAGGGAAAATAAGAAAATGTCAGTTGAATTAAGTATGTTTACTTAGAAATATATACTAGAAATGTGTGACATTTGGTGACATTACCAATTTTTTTAGCCCTTTTTTTCTGGGAGCCATTGTTCTGTTTAATAACAAGAAAAAAACAATAAAGATTATTTAATTCCATTTTGTGTTCTTTGTATTAATTGTTTTTAAAATGGTAAATCCAATTAAATAAGACTTAAGAATTATTATGTCATTTTATTCAAACATGAATTTAGGATATGTTTTGGTTTTGTGTACTGATGATATGCATAAAATCATAATATCTGCAGAAAGACATATTGTGACATACTGTGAACTAATTCGTTAAAATAACAATTATTATTATTATTGATCAATCGTATTGACCAGCTTTCGAGTTTTCCTTCCCTAGATGTAAAAGTAGTTAACCACCTCTGAAGCATAGAACAATTATAACTTATCTTCTTAATGAGAGCATTTACTACCTATCTGTCTCACGGGCATCTATAACTAGTTATCAGCCTCTGAGGCATATGAAAATTATAACATGTGTCTAAATAGATGCATTCACAGCTTATCTGTTTACAGGCATCTAGAACTAGTTATCAGCCTCTGAAGTATATAATAATTGCTATATAGCAAATATCTGTATCTACACAATGGCTGTAGTAAGCAACATACGTGGCAGCATTCAACATTGCTTTTATGTGTTCTAGAAAGCCATTAAATGTTAAAAGCCTGCTAAATATATAGGTAGTAACACTGTCTTGCCTCTTATCTGTCAGTATTCAGTACTACGAGAGATTTATAGGTAGCTACCGTATGCTGCCAGCCTCAGAGCTTTATAGAACAGTTAACTAGTGGTGATTAGCTTCCAGTCACAGCTTTGCCTGTAATTATTGAACATTATTTGCTCATTTTTCATCACACTTGAGATCTGATTAAATTAATTGTTGTAGGTTTTTTTTTAAGTTTTTTTCTTAAAGGAGAAGAGACAAGCATTGTTTAACACAGTCTATCTGGCTAGTTAAGCTAGTTAGTAAGCTACGCTAGCTGATGTATAAAATACTGGTGCAGCATAAGGCTAACGGAGCAAATACATGCTTAAAGATGTGATTTATATACTATATTGGGCGCATAAAAAGACTATTTTCAATTAAATACTTGACAATGCCTGTATCTGCAATGCTTACCATCTGCAGGTTGGGGGAAAGAACTTAAATCTCCACTCATGGATATTTCCACGTCTGATTGGTTAGAATGTTGTATTGCGTAGAATTGATCAGCTTGGTTGTGGATGGTTATGGAGTCCATGGGTGGGGTTGCAAGCGCACTGCCTTACAGGAAGCGCTGCCTCTCAGTCCTTGCTGAGGGCCAAAAGCACCTTCATGCTAATCCTGTGTCATGCAGCCGTCAGCCACTGGTGCTGAATGACTGAATATCCGCAATCGTGGCTGTTGGGTCAATCAGGCACAGCGATAAGGCCCATCCTTACTTATGTCATGTCATGCGTGGCCGAGCTTGAAACTTGAATCATTTGCATGTCTCACAATGTCAGTCCTACTACCAAGTTTCATTCCTGTCAGTAGATTCCTTCTGGGTGCAACTAAGTGTTTGATGATGAGTGTAAAATGCTTCTTGAAATGTTTTCAGAAAACCCTACGAGTTCATGACATATATAAACTGCAGCTGTAACTCCTACTCCGATTGACCCTGGAGTGACCTCATCTATTTGCACTCTAAAGGCCTCTGCACACTGGCCATGCTGTGTCAGCAGCATCCAATAATTCAAAGCCATTGATTTAAATGGAAGTACACACAGTGTATATATGTATATTTGGCCATTACTACATTAAATTAATGCCATACTGAGACCACAAACAGCCGCAGCAGATCACACAGGGCTTAAAATGTACACCACACAAAGGCAGCCAGTCTTCTAGATAAACAGACAAATGCTAACAGTGTGTTAGCTCAGCTAACGTGACTAGCTGAGACTTTTCAGCTTGTACCTTTCAGCTAGTAAACAGCCAGTCTGTGAAGAGGTAGTAAACTGATACCAAGCGTGATAAGTGATGCTAAACGCTTTATTTCATTCAGGTTTTGTGAGTAGAGTTTAAAGATTAACTTGAACTTTTAGCATTTAATGGCTTTCCCTGCTGGCATTCTATAGTACTGATCTACTACGTGAATGAAGCAGGGCAAGTCCAATGTGCAGTGGTATTAAGGCTGAATCTCAAATTGCTCCCTACCCTCTGCATAGTGCACTACAAGTACAGCTTTTAGAATCAGTTAGTCATACTCAGATTCTGACTTTCATTCTGTCTGCAAGGGGGATCAAGCAGACTCCCATGCTCAGTCTAAAGTTCTGGTCTTCTCTGGACTTGTGAACAAACAGAGTTAACCTGCGTGCGACACAGAAAGCCCCCCAGGGTTGTACTGCTCTAATTCTGTCATTCATCTAGGCCATAATGGAGATAATGTGGCCATAAGGGGGATAATTAGAGCTTTCTGTGAATTTCTGTGAACAGGCTACTTGGACTGCAGACCTCGGCAGTCTTTGTCTATTTTTGTTATATATGCTCTTAAAATCAAAGTGCATGAATCCCCCAAACAGCTGTGACCCTGTTTGGCCTCATGATGGCACTATAGCTCAACGAGCTCAATGAGCTGCACTAAGGAATAATGAGCACTCTTCTGGTTAGTATAAATGCAAAACATTTATTTTATTTATTAGTTATTCAACAGTTAACAATGCAAATGATTAGTACAATAATTACAGAAGTAAACATATTAAACTGTACATTTATTTAAATGGTTTAGAGAATTGCATTCTCTAAAACATTTTCTGAAAAATATATACACATATACACACCTTTCAATAAGAATACACAAAGGTTATTTACAAAGTTAGGCAAATTTGTATACTTGACATGCACCTTTACTAGATGTACAAGTCAAAGGGGTAAGATCAGTAGAAGTAAGCTGGTGAGCATAACAAGGATGATTAGGATAAACATATGGCTCAGATTTGATACTGAATAAGGATAGTTTAAGAATGTGTTACATTGGGAATGTGTTGTTAAACAGTGTTTCAATATGCAAAACATTCCTACCTTGAACACCTTGAAATAACTATAATTATGATTCTATAAACATACTGAATTATCACCAGAAAATATCCAAATTAGAATTTTAGAATGATGCATTATAACAGTGCCATAACTGGCTAACTGACTTCATTAACATTAGTTTTTATATAAAATTGTTTATTAACCTCAGCAATAGAAACATGAGTATCAACATATGCTCTTCAATATCACTGTATTTACTGAAGCAACACCTAATCAACAAAGATAGATATATAAGAGTGATGCAACTATCAAAATGAAAATAATAATAAATCTAGAACCGATATGCAAGATGACATATACTGAAACACAGTTTTTATATAGTGTACAGCATTAAAACTGTATAGTGGATTATCTGATTAACTCCCTCTTAGTCTCAAACTTAAATAAGACTTAATTTTCTTCCCCACTGTTTACTCACACAGGGGCTGTTCACACTTTGCATTAACATGTTTTTTGGTGGTTGGAACACATTCAGATTTCACAGGAGTACACTGAGACTGGACTTCCATCAGATCAAACCACATTTGGAGGTGCTCAAAGACAGATCTGCACCTTCACTTCCTTATGCTGTCAGTGTTGCTTGACATGGGGAAACCTTGCGACTAGGTGGAACTGGACAGGACTAAATTGGGGGAAAATGGCATAAAAGTATATGCCAAAATACATGTTGATGCAAACAGGCTCACACTTCTCTGATCTTTCTACACAGGCCAGTGTAGTTGTTAGAGGGCTCAAAGACAGAGGGGAGGACAGGACGGTACTTTATCTACTTCAACAAGTGCCTTTAGACTGACTCAACCAACAGCTCAGCATTTTAACTTCCAACGGAGGTCAAAACCAGACTATCCAAGCTAAATCCTGACACTTAGACATCTGTCAAGTGTCATTTAAAACAGAAGTACAGCTTTGGATGTAGATGTTTTTTTCTTTAGCTTTAAGAAATTAAATTAATCTGCTGGACCTTCTAAAGTAGCATTGATTAGCTATCACTAACAAACTAGGCTAAAACTTTAGTCTTCCTAATCCAGGAGAGATCTACAGGCTGAGGTAGATAACAAGCCAGCAGTGTCTTACATCACAGGCAGACAGCTTAGTTTAGCTCAGTTTCAAATGTCCTTCACAGTCTTGAACATGAGAAAAGTAGAGCTGGATCTGCGTTTGCTATAGGAATGGGACATGAAAGTTGCTGACTGTACACGGACTGCAATTCCCATGAGTTTGTGTGCACAGGGATGTAAAGACCAGACAGAAAATATGGAATTAAACCCAAGATCTAGAACTATATGATTCACAGAGTGTGTACATATATATATATATATATATATATATATATATATATATATATATAGATATAGATATATACATAAACACAATCACTGTTGTTTACACTGCACTGCTGCAAATTTTCTGAACTGTGGAAATTTCCTCTTTTTCATGTCTCTCTGCTCTTTCTCTAAGCTTCAGCCTCATTTCATCCATCTCCTTTTTATGCTCACAGTGCAGTTGATCTATTTGATCATCTTTAGCCTTGACCACTTCGTTCATCTCGCTTCTCAGCTCTTCCTCTTTTTCCTTAACTGCTGTTTCCACACTTTTGTCCATCTCATTTCTGCGTTCTTCCTGTCTCTCCTGAATCGCTCTTTCTACACTTTCATACATCTCATTGGTGTAGAAGCCACCATCATTGGCCGACACCATCTTAAAGATCTTATCCATCAGTCCGGTGACCTGAGTCCGGTCTGCCATGTTCTCGTTGTTGAAGACATGATACCGCCCACCACACTTCTCCATCACATCCCTCAGTTCGTTTCCTGCCTCTGCTAAATACTCCTCTATGGTGGTCTGCTTCAGCTGGTCCCCCCTAGTAAAGAGAATGATGGTGTGTTTGGATGCCTCATCACCAAAGACCCACTGCAGTCTCTTCACTGTCTGTTGATCCTCTTCAGTGAAGCGATCAAGTTTGAGCACCAGGAGAAAGGTGTGTGGTCCAGGACAGGACAGTGCGATACATTCAACCAGTCTGTTAATTACTACTTTTTCTGTCAGGTCAGTGTCAAACAAGCCTGGAGTGTCAACCACAGACACTTTACAGCCACCAACCTCTGCTGTTTTCTTTATACAGTCTTTGGTCACTGACTGGGCAGAACAGGACACGTGGAATGCTGTCTGGCCCAAAATGGTGTTTCCAGTTGAGCTCTTCCCCACACCAGTCTTCCCCACCAGCACAATCCTCACTTCAGATACTTCAAACAGAAAGCAGAAAAAGGTCAAGGGAGGACAGTAACTGTGGCAGTTTTCACATTTCGCTTTGTTTTTTGGGAAAATGGCCATTTTATTTCTTTATCATTTCTGTCAAATATGATTAAAATTGGTCATATGCATTTCCTTTAATGTCTAATCAATTTAAGGCTATTTTTGTTTTACTTTAATAGTTCTTTTGTTGTTTTTCTTGTTCTTATTTGTAGCCAAGAGGTCTCATTTACACACAGCACTTTAGCCATTACTCTATATTAGTGTCTTGCCTCTTAGTTTAGTCCCAGTAAGAGTCTAAATATTAAATAAATCACAAAACTGGACCACATACTAAAAGCCTAACTGCAGCATGTAAATCCCAATAATAAATAAATCACATGCTAGATATGCAGTATAGCGGCTCTTTAGCCATGGTAATCAGCCGTGTACTGATTGAAGAAAGTTCTGGAAGATGCCAAATTACACCAGAAGTACACTGTAAGAATACTGTGTATCAGTCTGGAGAGCTCGAACAGCTGACACAAGGTTCTTTACTGAAACAAAGCTTAAGTAACCCTATCTGTCTGTCTATCTATCTATCTATCTATCTATCTATCTATCTATCTATCTGTTTTATGTTTTATATGCCCTTTATGGACAAACAAACTGCAATAAAATACTAGTCAATCTGATGATTTTACCTGTGCAAAATCTGAACTCTGTCTGCATCTCAGTGTTTTCAGAATTTCCATCTTTTACTGTTTTCATGTTCTTAATTGTAGCAGACAAGATTAAACAGCTTTTTACTTTATAAGCTCACAGGACCAAAAATGAGTCTCCTGTGACTGAAACATTCTTAATAGCATGAGCATATTGCATCTTAATTTGGGGCTTTTCCTACAAATAGAATAATCATAAAATTTGGATAATAAAGGATGACGAATAGATCTGCAGTAAAGCTGCTCTTCAGTCATGTATATCAGTCGTGCAGAGAAAGTGGTGGAGGGTGCAGAAACACTGTAAGAATGCTGTTATAATGCTGTCTCTAGTAGGGAACTTACATGTAGGAGCTTCATGCATTCTTCTGGTCTCCTCTGAATCTTTGTCAGTTTTATGTCCTGAAACAAGAGAACAAGAAAACAAAGTAGTAATTTACAGCTCATGTAGTACAGATCAATATGCACTCCTAAATCGTCTTAAGAACTCAGGAATGTGGATGTCAAAGCTTAATGAATAAATGAAACTACAGTTAATTACAAAATCACCAAATCAGGCCGTTTACTGAAACCTAACAGCAGCTGGTGAGTCTCAGTATGAGTAAATCTCTGTGTTTAAATACGTGTCCTCTATACAAATAAAGACTAGATAATCAGTAAAGCTGCTCTTTAGTCATGTATATCAGTCCTGTACTGATTGGAGGAAGTGGTGGAGGAGTGGAGCAGAAACTACACTGTAAGAATGCTCTGTATACATTTTGAAATGTACAGCTCTGATAATCAGCAGATGATTACTCACTAAAATAAAGCTTAACTTAAAATAACCTCAAACATTACTTTTATAACTTAATTACTCATATACATTTATATAACATGGTGTTTAATCTGTCTAAGACAGAACTTACATGTAGGAGCTTCATGCCTGTTGCTGGTCTCCTCTGATCCTGAGTCAGTTTCATGCACTGAAGCAAGAAAACAAGGAAACCCAGAACAATAAATACTCTCGAATCATGTTTAGAACTCAGGAAAGTGGATTCAAAAGATTCGCGGACAAATTAAACTACATAAAAACACTGATCAGCCTGGTAATTCTACTTTAGCGAAGTCTGAATGTCCATTTTTTACTATTCCAAAAGAACTGGAGTTGAACTAAAGCTGGTGTTCTGATATAGGCGTATCTGTTGGTAGTTCGGTACTGGGCTGAACTGGGACCATCACTATTACAGTCAATCCAGTTAAGACATCGGGCAGCTGGAAGCCGGAGTATCTACATAAGAGGAGACAACACGCGTAAAATGATCACTCACATAGTTCGTCGCTGTCTTCGCTGCTCGCAGCCATGTTGCGTATCAGAAGGATCTGGTGCTGGCCTTCGCTTACGCAGTTTCGTTTCGCGTATGGGCGGTTCCAGCCAGGGTTGCCAGATTGCATCTATAGTGCCAGTCCACCAGAATGGACGACCCGTAACCCAAAGTACAAAATACACAAAAGCCCAAACCCAAGTCAAAAACATCTGTCTTAAAGTCATGGACATGGCATGAATAACAAATAAACGTCTGAGTCGGTTGTGTAAAGATTCCTAGGCTTCTACATCTTGCGGTAAGCTGTCGCTAGATGGCACTGTCGGTCTTTTAAACTGATGTGTTCTCTTTATCAGCGCTAGGAGGAGCCAAAAGTACTTTGCGTGACTTTTAGTATCCCTGACAAAGTTACATAGCACATAATAATAATAATAATAATAATAATAATAGTAATAATAATAATAATAGTAATAACTAGAAAAGTGCATTTCCTGGAGGAAACGCGGGATGGTTGCGCAGCTTGCTCAGTGAGGAATGAGGGATGAGTAAACGAGTACAGGTTGGTATAACTGTGGATTCTCGTCTGGGGGCCTGCCCTTAGTGAGTACGTGAAGTTTGGTGGGTCTCAGGCGAACCAAAGCATTACTGCTTGGTTTGGGTCGAAAATGACNTCTATGGGAGGAAAAAGGGATGCGAAAAGAAAGACAAACGAACGAGTGCGGGTCAATCCAACACTGTATTCCTGCTCGGGGCTGCGCCCCGAGCCAGTGTATCCGATTTGGTGTCTCTAGGTCGAGCGGAAGTAGGGTAGATAGGCACGCGTTTTTCGATCCTATTCATTCTCTATGGGAAAAAATTCCCGGAAAATTCCATTCTACACGGAATCTGTGCATCCGATCAAAAAGCTGTATACAAGCCCACATCACCGAATAATACCGGACAAACTGGAGTTGGAACGGAGTCGATATCTCGAAAACTGCGGGACGAGTTAGTCGGCGATGAAACGGGAGAAAAATAAGAAGAAGAAGAATAATATAAATCGAATAACAGTATAGTTGCGCATTGCTTTGCAATGCGCAACCATAATAATAGTAACTGTTCTTCATTCACATTTTAAAACTTGTATAATCCAAACACTGCATTGCACATCTTTGGACTAGTTAATGGTAGGCAGCTGCCACACTATGTCACACTATGACACTATATGTATGTTGTGTGTTGATGTTAACCCTGTTTACATTAGCAGAGATTAACTAAAAAAAAAAAACAATCCCACTGGATTTTAAAAATATCTCCATGTAGGGTCCTGACTGACCTAGCAGCTCAGCTAAATGTGAATAAGAACTGCGAAAGGTTTCAGCTAAAAAATGCTGAATTCTGAATTTATAGAAGCTTTATTTCTGTAATATTCAAATGTCACTGTAACCGTCACTATAAAATTAAATCAGCTGCTTTTTAAACATCAGCAGAGCAAAATCACATTCTTCCTGATTTCACCAGTCTGCAGTCTGTGTATTTAAATAGAATACTTAAAACCTGCTTATCTAAGAGTGGAGAGATTGCAGTGCTTAGTAGTACTTCCTTGTTGTGCCTGGTACGTCATAACTGGTTTAAGAAGTCACATGATGTAAGACAAGGAAGTTGCGTTGCTTGAATAATAAAAAAAAAAACAAGGCCTCAAAGCCTGAGTGTTAGAGAATGTCTTTTTAAGTCAAGAGTGCTCTAACCACCTTATACTGAATCTCACACATGCCCTACTGTGTGACGAATACACCACATTCTACTAAATAGACACTATTACTCTAAAAATCAATTTGTTTCTTCTGGACTTCAGGTTCCCCACTTCTGACCTACACTCACTGACCACCAGGTAGTATTCAGATTTACAAGTTACCTAATAAACTATATAATTTAGCCTAATATTAAATTAATGTAATCTGATTACTTTCTGGTATTTTCTCAGGTTAGAATGGAGAAGAAGAAGTATGTTAACAAACACAAAGAATTTGGTTTCAACAATACACACTATACAGGCAACGTATATAGGTGTGTCTTATAGTGTAAAGAGCAGTAATCTACATGTAAGGGGAAGAAAGTGAGGTTCATACTATAATACTGTCTGTGAGTGAAGCTTAATTAATTAAAGAAAAGAGGAAAATAATTTTAACAGAGGTGGACAAGAGCAAAAGCCATTTACTTGAGTTAAAATAGAGTGTCAGTAGAAGTTCCTCCCTTTAGAAAGTACTAAAGTATGTACCTTCAAATGTACTTAAGTATGGAGAGTAACAGGAGCATGATTTATTATGGCTCTAATGTCCTATTATCATTTCTGGAACAAGACTCTTAATCAGCTCAGTGTAGGTGAAGAGACTCGAGTGTCTCTCAGTCCACCAGTCTTTAACAGAAGATCAGTAATTAGTCTGACACTGACGTCTATTACAGTCATCATCAGCACAGAACACTGAAGGAGAACAGGTTCCTTTAGCTAGAACCAAGCTCTGTCCAACAGCTTAAAACAAGTTCACACTTCGTTTGTTTGGATATGTTACATTTATATGCTCACATGTGCATTATGTGTCTGATCCACTCTATGCAGCACACATGCTCACTAAGAGAATGATTCACCAAACAGATGAGTCCTGCTAAGTGGTGGTCCTGTGGTGGTCCTGGGCATTGACAGTATTAAGTAGAAAAACAGACTGCAGTCTGTAACCTCAGAAACAAATCATGTCTATCCGTTAAACTGTATTAGACAAACTACAATCACAGTCACCCGGAGATTTAACATTGTTTTTATTGTACTTAAAATAGGAATGTAATATAGGAGTTCTTATGTAGAAGAGTTAACAAACATAGAACAGATTCTATACAGTATATAATATACATCTGAACTTAATTGTACAAAAATATATAAAAAGACTATGTACAATTGAGAAGAATATACTTAACGTCTGCCTTTAGTGTGCAGATCAAATTAGGAATAGGTAGAGGAATTGGGTATAGGCCACAGTCAGTATTGCATTTGGCAGCTTTCATAAGAGGAATTCATTTCAGTGGATTAAGTCGACATAAGTGAAATCACGTCGTGAATCACAGGTGAATGAATGGGACAAATACATCTTATGCATGAAACTAAACATCAAATTCAGCTTTGGTGAACACACAAATCGATATCCTTAACCAAGAGCATTGGTTGACCCCTGATTGCTTCACAGAAATACGGCTAAAAAATACAGGAAAAGTTACTGCAACCAGTGTCTATGAACAAACTTTTTATTTTCCACTGGGAAAAAAAAAGTTATAATACAGTATAATATTATCTTCATTCTTGTGGTTTTAAGGTTTGTGGTAAATGAGTTAACCAGCTTGCCAACAGCAATGTTAGCTCCTAGGCTAACTACAGCTGCACTTAAGCCACCAGTGATAGAGGCCATTTAGGTTTCTTTGCTACAGATCAGTGTGTTCTATGTCTTGTACTGTATCATTATTGGCATTGACTTTTGTCATTTGACTGTTTACTGTTTTAGTGGATGAGTTAGCCAGCTTGTTAACACTATTTTAGCTTCTTGGCTAACTGTAGATGCAAACAGGTAACCCCACTCCTGCTAACCACAGTATTTATCATCGGTGCCAGGCACTTGAACCTCAAAGACAGTCGCAAGAGCCAATGGTAGGAGGATTTCAGCCGCGACAGAGGGCGGCAGGATAGCGACAGAGGACAGAGGTTCTGCAGTGAGACCAACATACACAACACATGCTGTTTTTTGGTGGTGACCAGTCGTGGTAATTTATGCTATTTTAGGAGTTTTGTTCTATTTTATGTTCATGTTTTAAGTTGGTTTGCTAGTGTGCTCCAACATCAAATGTCTCTAAATGTATCTAAAGATGAAGAAAGAAATCATCACTGTTGTGTACATTGCTGCCTGACTCTTCTGAACTGAGGAAATTTCTTCTTCTTTATATCTCTTACTGCCTGTTCTCTCAGCTCTTCCATGTGCTTCTGCTTCACTTCTTCCATTTCCATTTTATGTTCCCAACGCAGCTGGTCTATTTGTTCATCTTTAACTCTAACCAGATCATTCATCTCATTTCTAAGCTCCTCCTCTCTCTCCTGAATCGCTCTTTCCACATTCTCATACATCTCGTTGGTGTAACATCCACTGTCATTCTCTGACACCATCTTAAAGATCTTATCCATCAGTCCAGTGACCTGAGTTCGGTCTGCCATGTTTTCGTTGTTAAAGACGTGATAGCGCCCACCACACTTCTCCATCACTTGATTCAGCTCGTTTCCTGCCTCTGCTAAATACTCTTCGATGGGCGACTGCTTCAGCCGGTCCCCCCCAGTGAAGAGAACGATGGTGTATTTGGGTGCCTCGTCACCAAAGATCCTTTGAAGTCTCATCACCGTCTGATTCTCTTCTTCAGTGAAGCGGCCCACTGTGAGCACCAGGAGGAAGACGTGTGGTCCAGGACAGGACAGTGTGATGCACTCAACCAGTCTGTTAATGACTGCTGTTTCAGTCAGGTTAGTGTCAAATAAACCAGGAGTGTCGACCACAGACACTTTACAGCCGTCAACCTCTGATTTGGTCTTTTGACATTCCTTAGTCACCGACTGGGCAGAATAGGACACATGGAAGGCCTCCTTTCCCAAGATGGTGTTTCCAGTAGAGCTCTTTCCCACACCAGTCTTCCCCACCAGCACAATCCTCACTTCAGACACTTAAAACAGAAAACAGAGAAATGTTTTTTTCAAAACATAATTACTAAGATTCTACATAAAACAGAAAGTATGTTCTAAGAGAAACAGTTTGTTGTGAATGTGCACTGGACACATGAACCATGGTCCAATGTTTCTGCTTTTTCTAGCAGCGCATGAGCACTGCACTGTCTGCATAATGTCCCTCTTTTAACATCTGCCTTTTGATAGAAGCTGTGTGTCACATATTTCTCAGTGGATGTCACAGAATTTTCTACAACTAAATGAAGAAAAAACTGAAATATTGATTCTCGGTACTAAAACTCAGTGAACTATGCTTTATGACAGATTTGGTTCTTTAGCTACTCATATAAAACCTGAAGTATTGAACCTGAGCTCAGTTTAATCCCACATGTCAACTCAGTCACTAAAATAGCTTTTTATCATTTTAGAAATTCGGTATCGCTAAAGTTTCGGCCTGTTCTTTCTCAGAGTGATGCAGAGAAACATATTCATTCATTTGTTACAAGCAGAACTGATTACTGTAATGTCCTTCTTACTGGGGTAAGAGAACCGTCTATCCCCTGCGCAGCAGCTCAGATCCTAACAGACCCTAAACACAGAGCTCATATCACTCCTGTTCTGAAAGAGCTGCACTGGCTGCCTGTATCTATTAGAATAGACTTTAAAGTTCTGCTGCTGGTCTATAAAGCTCTGAATAATCTAGAACCTGCTTACATCACAGAACGTCTCTCTGTTTATGTTCCAGCTTGTGATCTTAGATCTACAGATGCTGGCCTTCTGCTAATACCTTCTGTAAAATACAGTAAACATGGAGAGACCTCTTTCAGTTACTCTGCTCATAAACTGTGGAGCTATGTTCCAGCTTCTATTAGACAGTCAAGCTCTGTGCTCACGTCTAATACACACCTGAACACGCATCTCTTTAACTCAGCATTGAGAAAAAGCTACATTAATATGGTAATTATATGCATGTACGTGTATGTGGATATATGTATGTAGGTATGTGCGTGTGTATATTTGTATATATATATATATATATATATATATATATATATATATATATACACAATTATTTTTTATTAGTAGTAGTTTTCCTCCCCCATTACTGATGTCAACTGTCTGTAAAGCACTTTGAGGTGCCATTGGTATTTATTTATTATTATTATTATTATTATTATTATTGATACTTACAATTTGATCATCTCTTACACAGGTAGGTGAATGTAAGGGTTTTGCCCAAGGACTTTAATTGGTATAGTGTAGGATGCTTGCCCATATGGGGGACCAACCTTGGCCTACAGGGTGGGAACCACTTGTGTGGTGTTACCCACTATACCAGCTACATTGCACAGTGATTGGTCTAGTGGAGGCTAAATATGGACATTACATTGGTTCTAATGTGAAAGTACAGAGTTATTGTATCCCTGCTAATTTTCTGACGAATCAAAGAAAAATCCACATGTGTATTTTGGTGCACTATGGTCGTTACAGTGTGAAACCCACTGGACCATGTAGATACAACAGATACAATGTTACAAAACCCAAACTGTGGTGTGGAGTTTAGCAAACAAAGAATAATTTGTTTGTTATAGAGCATCACCTAATTATATATAGAGATATCTGATTTGATGATAATAGGTCTAAAATTTCAGCGACCACTTTGATCAGTAATCAGGCATGTAATGTCAGAGCTAGATGGGTTTAAATTCTAAAAGAAAACATTATATGAGATATACAGCACAAAAAGTGCTTGCAAATTATTATGTTTTGTCTTTTGTTAACCGTAAGGCTGTTTTTTAACTTTTCTTTTTTTACTTTTCCTTTGTTAAACACCTACTGTTTTCGTGTTCTAAATTATAGAAATGTGCATCCTTTTAAAGCACTTTAAAATTGTTTATCTTAGTGTTGCATATTGCATAGAAATATGGATGAATGATTTGGGAAAAATATCAAACAGCAATTTTTTGTGTGTATTTTTTTGTGGGGTTTTGATTTAAGATGTGGCTGTTTTCAATAAATAAATGAGTTCAGGCCTGTTTTTGGCCAAGAAGACATCATCATCCAATATTTGTGACTTGACAACTGAAGTCAGTCTGCCAGTATGTTGAGGCTATGATGTCACAACACATGGACATTTGGTTGCAGCTCAGTGAGCTAACTCAAGCATTTCACAAGCTCTGTGTTATTAGACTAAACTTAAACTTAAGCAATTGTTAAACTTAAGATAAAATTGTTAATAATATAGACTATAACTGTAAACAGTTGCAGCCCTTGCAATTTGAAAATTGCACTCTCTGTAATTCCTATTTTGACATAACTGAATAATCTCAGGATCATAAACAGAGCAGGTAAATTTAATCTGCTCTGTGCAGTCTCTGTTGAAACATTTATTTCATGCAATTAAAGACTAGATATGCAGTAAAGCTGCTGTCTAGTCATGTTTATCAGCCTTGCTGGTCCACCTTGTAGACGAGTTCAGCAGTGACACTGAGGTGTCCAGCAGCACTGCTGTGTCTGATCCACTCACACCAGCACAACACACACTAACACACCACCACCATGTCAGTGTCACTGCAGTGCTGAGAATGATCCACCACCCACATAGTACCTGCTCTGTGGTGGTCCTGTGGGGGTCCTGACCATTGAAGAACAGGGTAATACAGTATACAGAGAAACAGACGGACTACAGTCTGTAATTATGGAACACATTCCATGACAGTTAAAGCACTTAATTTGAGTTACATATCAAACTGTGGGGAACTTACTTGCGGGGGGCTCCTGCATGCTGTCGGTCTCTCCTGGCTTCTGGTCAGCTATTGAAAGGAAATTAAGCATTAATTTACTTTGAGAAAATGACGTCATAGCATCGCTTTAGGGACAGATAACATGAAGAATAAATGTCGATCCTGGAGAAAGGCGAGGACTAAAAATTAGCACTGATTTGAAATCGAAACCTAAGCTCTTTATGGGAGGGTGGTACATCTGCGTAAAGCCGGGTTACGGCGCTCACTCGCATTAACCAATGAAACTAATGGATCTAACAGAATGGAATAAAGCCGAACATCACGAATCCTGCGTATCGACACGGGCGATGCAATAAAGAGGCGAATACAGCGTGATTAAAGAAAACTCACCCAGGTCTTCACTGCTCGCAGCCATCTTATGGACAGGAGGCGGATAATGGCGTAGCGGCTTTTGCGCGTCTTACTTTCGTTTTTGTTTGTGCGGCTCCGTTTCAAAAGGACCCGCACTCCCTACGTAGTGCACTAGGTAGATCATGACATAACGATGTCCACACACAAATACCTCTAATTAAAACTTATTTCTATTCAGCCAAAGCTGCTCGGCTCCCTCCCTGCTGATTTACTGCGCCATTCAGGTGTATAAGCCGCACCCACCCAGTGCACTACAGAGGGAGCAGGGAGAGATTTGAGATCCAGCCTTCGCCGACACAGCCCCCGGATGTGGGATGTTTGTCGAGGCTGCTGGAAACTCTGTGTTCATGTAGGTTACTTTTCTAGTAAAACCTACAGACACATGAAACAAAATAGCTCCAACGCGTCGCTGGTTCTCCATCAGGAGACTACAAAGAAGGATGAACATCCACCAGAACACCCTCATCTGCAGATTTAACCCCGCAGTCTACATCGATGGAGGACACTGACAGTAAGTACTAGACTACAGCCATACAATGGAGTGGACAGTACAGGCCTAGAACCCGACATAACTTAACATAACATAGTGTTAGTGTTAAAGACCAGGTTTCACTTGTGTGAAAAATGTTTGAATACTTACACTGCGAAGCGATTTACTGAAGTTACAATGTACCTTATTTAAGAGCAGAAGATCGTGTACGTCTGAAAAAGGTGGTGGTGGTGATGGTGGTGGTGGTTGGGGAGGGGGGGGGCGTTATTTTTTGGGCCTACATAAAGGAGTTCACAGGTAAAACTATAAACCAAATACAACTGCATTATTGTTATCAAAAAATTAATAGCTCACAGCAATGTTAGATAGTAATGACATTTTCAAAAACAAAAAAACAAACAAACAAACAAAAAAAAAACTGTGACCAACTGCTTTACAGTTTTGCTTCATGTATTTTACTGACATTATAATGATTTATTATAAGGAGACAAATTAATCCTGCTTAATGTATTTAGTGCAACACAATAAGTGCAGATATTAAATAAAAATTACATTGTATTAATGGTTTTAGTATTTTTTAAATGTAGGAGTACTGGTTCTTTTTACCCTTTTTACTGATTTCCAACTGGTCAGAATATTGAATATTGTCATGTACTCTGAAATGTTCTCATCACAGTATATTAATATTATAACTTAACAACTATTTAGTCAGTATAGTAAGTTATATGGACTGCCAGTTGTGGGAGATGTAGATGTTCTTTATGAACAAATAAAACAGAAAAAATAACTGTGAATAAATTGCAGAATTAAGACGGAAAGAAGAAAATATATATACATACATATATTCTTGCCAAAAAAAAATAAAAGAGCTCTAAATGATGTCCTGCTGTTGCGATCAGTATTGTCTTGGTTTATGTCTAATTTGTACCTTCTGCAGGATGTGTTTAGCAGTTTTTGTTATTGCTGCGCGCTCATTAATATTAAGCAAGCCGATCTCTGCACTTAACCCAGTGTTTGTGTCTGGAGCACCGTTTTATAAGGGTAAGATGACCTTCACATTAGAGTTGATGGATATAAACATTTTAAGCACTAATAACCAGTAATAATGGATATAATTAGGGCTGCAGGAAATGGCTGTTTTGACAATCGACTGGTCTATTGATTATTGAAGGGAATAATTGATTAGGAATCGGAATATCAGAAGAATAGGCTTACGAACCGCTCGATTACCAAATAACTCTTATGTAGCTATCTGCTTTAGGTAGCTTAAGGTAGTTTTATGCATTTGCCAGCTAACAATGAAGACAATTAAAATGAATGCCTTATTCCAAAGAATTCACTCTATTAATGATCTTTCCTGCTAATTTAATATATAGTATATATTTTTCCAAGTTTTCAAAACGATTGTAGTTTTGCATCAAATGGATTACATGAAAATAAGAAGCCACCCTGAAAAGTCCCTTCTAATACACATCCACATGTTTGACTCTGTCTCCTCATTGTTCACCACCACATATGATTATATTTTATAATATTAACACACACAGATAAAAAGAGAAGATGGTGAAATGGTGGTGGTGAGCCTTATATAAAGAAGATGCAGTGGTCTACTACATACATAAATATGATCCTGTAGCAACAATGGAACAAAAATGCTTTGAAAAGCTAGATACCAGTCACAACTAAAACTAAAACAGCTGAAGAGTCCCTCTCACTGCATTTCTTTCTGATCACAGCCTGCTTTAATAAAATTGCTTTTGATGTCTGACATGGAACTTTGACTTACAGCTAAACATCTAGCAGAGCATACTGAGATATGAAATGTGTGTTGCCATTTAGCCTAAAAATACAGAGACATGATTTTTGCTCCATACTGCCTAATACTAATCAGACTACACAGTATTTCTGTTATTCACGAAGTTCACTATGCCAGGGTGGGAAGCGATTTCATATATTCTAAACTTGATATTCTGCTTTCACCACTGCAAGCTTTTTAAAATATGGTGGTACACACCAGTGTATCTACTGTAAGTGTAAGCTATTACACTGTTATTTCTGCAAACTCCAAGAAAATCAGTGTACTTTTTAAAACATGTTACACTTCTTCATTCCTTTACATATATGCTTTTCCTTTTCAATGCTACAGAGCAGTGGGAGATCAGGCTGGTCCTCCTGGGGAATGTTGGTGCAGGAAAAAGTGCTTCAGGAAACACCCTGCTTGGTGTTACAGGCTTTACCTCCAGGATCAGCCCCAATCTGGTCACCAAGCACTGTGAGGCTCAGACTGTGACTTTGGGAGGAAGACGAATCATGGTGGTGGACACTCCAGGACTGACAGCAACAATGGTCACTGATACAGCTAAAGACAAACTGCTCCACTGCCTCCAGCTCTCGGCCCCAGGGCCCCACATTTTCCTGCTGGTGGTCCCCGTGGGCAGATTCACCCAGGAGGAGAGAGACACTGTGGAGAGAGTGGTGGCAGTGTTTGGGAAGAGGGTCTACAAGTTCTCCATCATCCTCTTCACATTTAAAGACAGGCTGAAAAACTCCTCCATTGAGAGATTTATCATCTCAGCTGGAGGTGATCTTCAGCAGCTGGTTCAGACGTGTGGAAGCAGGTACCAGGCCTTCAATAATGAAAATCCTGGTAATGAAGATCAGGTGGGGCCGCTCTTAACACAGATAGATAAACTGGTAGCTGCTAATGGAGGGCGCTGGTACACCCAGGTGACTGATATGGAAGAGTTTGAAGGAAGACCCGATAAACAACTTCTAGGAGACAAAAAGAGTAAGTAAATGTAGTGTATGTTTATAGTGTGTATTTAAATGATTATTATATTTTCATGTTGTTGCAGGCACCATTTTATCCTCCCTGATTTACCGTCTTAAAATCTTAAAAAATACTGGTGGCCCAAACAGGTTCCCAGACCACTTCTGCACTTCTGCACATTTAAACACAGAATTACTGTTTATTTGCTGAATTTAATATATTATAAAAAAACATAAAATAGTAAAAGCTGTGGTCTGTTTGGCAAGCTGTTAAAAAGTTATGATGCATGTTGTAATATGTTAAACCCGTCAAAATACATAAAACTTTCCTATAAAAAGTGGCACATTTAAGTGTGTTAAGTCAGTAAATCATCTAAGAATACAACTAACGAGAAGGTTCTCCTTATGTTTATCTTAATGATTTACTGTAGAATGAAAGTGAAGACATCAAACTATAAAATAGCCCTCATGGAATTATACAGTCCACCTTAAACACCTCCAGACAGGAACTTTACAGGAGGATGAACCAGCTGTCTTAACCTGCAGTGGATGCTGATAGAACAAGGTTTATTTCTAAGCAGGTTTGGAGCAATTCTATTAGTCGGTCCATCATGAATATTCACTAAACTGAAAGGAGAACTAGAGCTTTTACACTGTGCAGGAAAAGAGATCAAAGTTTTACACCACTAAATATATGTGTGATATGAAGCGAACAGAATGCTGACATGTATGCCTGTAAACACACTGTATTATTCTAGGTTGCAATAAACTATACAGTATACAAACAACATTGGGTTAACATTCAACATGGTCTCACTAAATAATGCATGTTAGCATCATGTCAATCAAAATCATTTTTGCTCATGTCAAGTCTTTAAAGGCCTTAGATATGTAATAGAGATTTTTCAATATATACTGTACATTTTCTCTACAGTATTATTAATGTTAATTATCGTATTAACATTGCTGATCACTCTGTGTGTTGCCCGGCAAAATCATAAAAATCATAAAATTCATACAAGCGTATGAGAAGAAAAAGTCAGGAACGCTTTGCTCACAGAAATATACATCAGCCTACACTGTAAAAAATATCATGCAGCTTTGAAAATGAATAAAAAGTGAGTAACCAGGTTAACCTGAATTGTTAAGTTCATTGAACTTCAATTAATAAACTAATAAATGTAAACACAGATTATTCATCTATTTACTTAACACTGCAAGTTTAAATAACATTTCGAGTTAACTAGGTTACTTCTTTGTTTAGGTTTCAAAGCTGCATAATTTTTTACAGGGTAACTGGTTCCAGCAGACTGACTTCCATTTTTTCACCTTATGATTTGCAGATTATGAAACTACGTCAAAAGTCGATGACACAAAGCCAGGAGTAAACAAAACAGAGAACATGGAGTTTGAAGAAAACCTGAAGAAAAGGGAAGAATGGGTTTGGAGACAGGAAGAACAGCTTTGGAAACGGGATGAATGACTAAGGACATTGGAAAATCACCTGAGGACGTCTGAAGAACAGATAATGAAGTGGAAAGAAAAGCTTTACAGCGCAGAACAGGAGAAAGAGGACCTACACAGAGAGGTAGAAGCAGAAAGGAGAGACAGAATACAGGAAAAGCAGGAAATGGATAGAGTTATGAAAGAGGTGGAGAACAGGTCACATGATCTAAAGCGTGAAAAGGAAAATATGGAGTCTGAAAGGAAAGAGCTAGAAAGACAGCGGATTCACATTGAGGCACAGAAAGAGGAGATGAGACAACTGAACATGACAAAGCTGGTGATAGAAAAAGAGGTAGAAGACTTGAAAAAGAAAAGTATACAGGCTCAAACACTGGAAAGAGAAAGAAATGATGAGATTAAAAAACTACAAGAGGAAAAAACAAAGCTGCAGGAAGAGTTATTAGGGGTGGATCAGCAAATAAAGAGAACTAGTGATGAGATAGGAAGACAAAAGAAGGAAATAGAGACTAACCAGGAGAAGATCTGGAGGCAAGAGAGAGCCTACAAAGAGGAGGTAAAAACTCAGACAGCTCTGATACAGAAACTGAAGGAGGAGATGAAAGAGTGTGAAACTGCAGTAGAAAGACAGAAGAATATGAAACAGATAAATGAGAGAGAAATAGAGAGACAAACCACCCAGCTTCAGGACCAGAACACAGAATTACAGACCCAGAAGGAGGAGATAGACAGACAGCAGAGAGAAATACAAACAAACGCCAGAACTATAAAACAAACCAGGAGAAAAAAACTGATACTCGAAAAACGTGTACAGACTGAAGAAAAAGAACTACAGATAAAAATAACAGAGCTGAAAAGAATAAAGCACCTCCATGAAGAGAATGTGAGGTTAATGAGATTAGAGCATGAACAGAATAAATACAGAGAGATGAGAAGAAGAGAGGAGGATTTACAGACTCTGCAGGACCTCCATCACCAGCTGGACACCAGACTGTCCTCATCAAACTACACACCAGACTGTAACACAGAGGGAATCTTATCAGTGGAGCTGAGAAAGATTATTGAGAAGATGAAGACGGAGGTGCAGAGAAGTTCAGAAGAGATGGAAGTTCTGATAAACACACAAGACGAGAGAGCAAGAAGACAGAGGCAAGAAAGCAGCAAGAAAGATGGTAGGAGCTTTAAAACTATTAAGCTCATTCTGTTTAAAATTTCCAGTGGTCCTTTTTTTCTGCAGAACACAATTTTAATTCATGCTTCGTCCAAAATAGACAATTTTAAATAAAGTTAATTGTTTTGTTTAATTTTCCTTTTGTTGGACACTTTAATTAATTGGTGTAATGGCTGAAGAGGAACATGAATGCATTACATGTTTTTATGTTACGCAGATGGTGCTGCATGGGGTTCTCCTGGCACTGGTGGTCAAACTAGACAAACGTATAAGGTAGTATGAGAAACATTACCATAAAATAAACAGCACATTACGTATTGAACATTTTATCATATTTATTTTTTTCTATTTTTTTGCATCATTGTTACAATTACCTTTATTATACCAGGTTATTAGATCCATCTGCTTTCATAGGTATTTACAGTAGTAGTTTATCTTAAAAAGATACATGTGATACATACATTTGTCCACATAACATATTGTGGTGAGATGTTTGATGCACCAAGACCTGGTGGTTTACTGATGCTGATGGATAAGCCCTAAATATATTCTCGCACCACCTCTCCCCCCACTGCTCCGTTACATTTTCCCCAAGTTCTTTTTTTGTTACTGAATGTTCTGCTGATATCATACTGCTGATTTTGCCAATTTTCTAAGCATATATCGAATCATGTCTGGTATGTGCTGTTATTTATCCTGTTAAAACCAAAGTGATTCCAAAGAGGTCTGTTCCTTTGTCAAATAAACAATGGCCTCTTTTGTGGAGCCAAATGTTTCTCAGGGCTGTGCTGTACCGCTTCCGCGCTGGTGCGGATTTGTGAGAACAGTTATGGGTTCCTTTTCCATCTGCAGAGTGGCTAAAAACAACCAGGAAATTCCAGAAAAACTACACAATGTACTCACTAACTGCTAACTGGCATTTTGCCACACATACAGCACCCATCACAAATCGTGTCTGATTCCGTCTGTCACAGCAACACTGGTCTCCTGTCCTGTTCTCAGTTTACTTATCCTCTAAACAGGTGATATTTAAAATCACTTACTGAACCTGTACTGTAATGGGCTTCAAACGTGACTGGCTTAGTATTAGCGTATCCCAGCAGGGTACAGCTCAATGCACCTCCATATTCAGAACGTTCAGTGGAAAAGAGGCCAGTGTTAAGTTGATTTTTGGTGTGGTGGCACCGTCCAGTTAAACTCTACAAAAATCCTATATATGTGTGCAAAATACTTTATATCTGAAAGGAAGTTAAAGTCAGATTCTTATTTGCCAGCTTTTTGTTTGAACTAATTTTTCCACATTAAATGGTGCAGAAGTTACATTGTAGCCACTTTTTCACTACAGGGCCAAATGGTTCTGAGCACAATTTTGAGGACTTTTTCACACAAACCGGTGTTTTTTTTCACACAGACAGTTTGACACGGAACATTTACAAACCGGAGCCACGTTTTCTTGGGCATGATGCAATATTAGAACCCTACAGCCTGATACAATATTAGAAACCCTAAACAAATAAAATAAGTTCAGTTCGCTCACACAGACGCCAGATAAATTAAAGCAGTGCACATTTTTCAGTCCACTTCTGGGTTAAATGCCAAAGCTTTAATCTAACCCCAGTTTCTAAATGTTAAATAGCGCTGTTAAACCAGGAAAGATTAGCTGTAGCATTAGTTCAGCTAACGTGCTCCCAACTCACTACAGAACAGGTTTGATTCTGACTAACAGAACCTTTCAAAATGTATATGATGTAGGACAAACTCTGAGAATATGAAGTTGTGTGGCTGATGTTGGAGGGACAGAAAGTAGGACTTATTCTGTAGCTGAAGCTAGATCTCCCAACACCCCAGTACAGGTTCAATTTGACTAACTGGTGCTCTGCCATCTCAAGTATTCATAATTAAACAGATAAAACAGCAAGAGTAAAGTTAGCTGATTTGTGTTGGAGTGAGAGAAAGCATAAATAAAACCTGCTAGGTTAAGCTAACGCAAGCAGGCAGTATCTCCCACTGAAGTACAGGGTGGCTTTCAATAGACTGACGCTTTGAAAAAACACCCATTTAGAGGATAAAATGGTCAAATCTTAGATCACAGATGCGAATATACTGTTTAGAAGTGACAGAAAGACAAAAATAGAATTAGAAATAGGAATAGAAAAATAGAATTGTTCTGTGGTACTTCGCGCTGTACCTTGATGGGATACGCTAATGGTAACGTAGTATAGGCACAATTTCAGTAAGTGATTCTATGTGTAGTTTTTCCTGGTATCTTCTGGTTCTGATTTAGCTGCTCTGCAGATGGGCAATTAAATAGAGTCTGCACCAGCACGGAACAGCACAGTATGGCCCTAAGAGGTACAAGAAGCCTGGTAATAAGAAGCTGGTGAGAAGAAGCAGAGAGGTAATGTTCTAGGAAGTTATTGGCTTTACTGCTGCAGGATCCACAATAACATTAACACGGTTAGTTTGATACCTGAATGTTAGATGAACCTTATGAACTGAGAGAATGGGTGTAGATGTCTCCCTAGTGTTTCTTGCATGCTGATTTATACAGACATATGGTTGAGCACTACTTTCGTCAGCACATCCCGTGACGGAGGAGGGCGGGGTGAGCAGTGGTTCATTATCATTTAAAGGAACAGAGCAGAGTTTAAACAGTCCAAAGCATTCTGATCCTGTGTCAAATAAACAATGGCCTCTTTTCCACTGTGGAGCCAAATGGTCCACTGTTTAATTTAGTACACTTACCACCATCCTTCCAATCATAAACCACTTCCATCCTTATAGTCATAAAGCAGCATAAACACTTACATCTGTCATCCCATCAAAAGCTGCTCCCAAATGAGTCAATGACATTACGTTTCCATTATGTTCCCATTATATTCCCATGCCCAACTTTTGCATACAACATATACGTATGTATAATCATGAGACACCAAAAAAGGTATATACATCTTGTTTTATGTATGAGTAATACTAATACTTATTTATTTTTCTTTCTCAAAAGGTGTATGAAACACATCTGCCACTAAAGATCTTCATCAGCACAGATCATTCATATACTCAGGGCATCATTAGAAAGTCAGCATTAAAAAGTCTTATGGAAATTCTGCAGCATCTCAATCTGGAGAATTTCTATCCCAGTAAACTGACCATTGAATCTGCCCTCTCTATTGGAAGCCCAAAGGAGAAACACTGTAACAGTAACATGGCCTTTATTTACCTGCAGAAACTGCTGATGCAGAACTACAGAGTGAGATTCATCACTCTGAGAAACAAGGAAAATAAGAACACAGAATTCACTCTGTCTGCTAGAACAGGTGGACAGCTTGACAGAAAATATGGGACTGGTGCTGGTGGTGCGTTTGATGCTGTGAACGATGATGGCAGTAACTGCAGAGCCGGATGTCAGACTATTGCCAAGGGCATCTCACAATTGGTTGGTGACATGGAGGAGCATGATTATCTGGATGAATTCCTCAGTGAAAGAGATGATTCTAATAATGCTATAGAAAAGGAAACAATCCACCCGATGGACATCCAGATGGCAGTTTTTCACTGTACTGACAGTTTCCTCAGACAGTACATGGTGACTAAACTCTCCTCCTGCCAGTACGCTCTGCCACTGCTGGTGCCCAGTCCTACATCTACAGACATTGAACTCCCTCTCTGGACGTTTCGGCAGATCAAGAAGAC
>CM067492.1:2574089-2599763 GCA_034552555.1 Semaprochilodus insignis | reverse complement strand
AGTGCTGGCAGATGCACAAGAGGAGCTTTCATGCAGCTAATCAGAGTGAAAGAAGAGGATAAAGAAGAGCTGAAGTTTGACTACCTGCTAGTGGTCGACACAGGAGGACTTCGGTCTTTAGAGCAGCTTGGAAGATCAACACACAGTCATGACAGTGAGTTAGTAACTTTTGTCACTGGCTTTGCCAACATGACTCTGATAAACATCTTAGGAGAAAACCCTGCAGAAACGGAAGGAATCCTTCATGTTGTTATCCAGGCCATCCTCAGAATGAAGGAAGTAAAGCTGGATCCAAGCTGCATGTTTGTGCACCAGAACATTACAGACATCACAACTGCAGAAAAGAACATTGAAAGAAGACTGCATTTGCAGGAGAAACTGGATAAAATGACAAGCTCAGTCTGTAAAGAACAGGATTGTGATGTAAAGTGCTTTGGTGAACTCGTTAAATTCAATATACAGACAGATGTACATTACTTTGCTCAAGTGTGTGAGGGAAATCCCCCAATGGCTCCTCCAAACCCACGCTACAGTGAAAGTGTTGAGAGTCTGAAACAGACTATTCTCAAAGCTGCAGCGCAGCAGAAAGCACCAAGACTCTCAGAGCTCAAACTCCGTATTAGAGACCTGTGGACCGCAGTGCTGAATGAAGACTTTGTGTTCAGCTTCAGAAACAGCCTGGATATCTCAGCATACAGGTAACTAACCAGAGATGATCCTGAACAACAGCCACTGCTGTATTTGCAGACTGTGTAACAAACTCAAGTCTATCCTTTAGGGTGATTATGACAAAACCATGACTGGTAGAGAGAAATGAATACAAATATTCAAGCATTTGGTGGGAACAGGTCAAAACTGGAGAACCACATCCTGTGGGATCTGGCAGACGATGAAAACTTTCGATTCATCACCTACATGCAAAAGCCAAAAACATTTTTCATCCGCACAACCCTTTTCAGAACTATAGAGGTCCTCACTGTGCCTGCTGGAGAGGTGTCCATGACCCCTCAGAACTGCCATACTGGAAATGCTTTGTGTCTCAATTTCAGCAGGATCTGGAAAGACACTTCAGTGGGAAATTTCAGGGTCAATGAGAGATTGCTGAAGCCTGGAGAAGCATCACCAAGGAAAGTGCCATTAAAAGCTGTAATGTAAACATGTGAAATGGTATGCAGGGCTGGGAGAATGTAAATATAATGTATTACATTACATATAATTTATATTAAGGCATATAAAGACATTTACACAGAATTTTTCTTAACGATTTATTGTACAATAAAATATTACTCAATTATCAGTGTAAACCATATGTAAATATACAGGTGTTTAGGGACTTTCATAATGAGGTACAAAGGAATACACCGATTGATGAACTCTGTATATACCATATATAATTTATTATCATTTATGAATATGGAGTGGCTCAAGTAATGCTTATGTACATTCCTTTAGGAAACTGTCCTTGAATAGTTTTACAAATCTACTTCAGGTGCATTTTTGCTTCTTTGTAATTACCTTAAAGGAGTTAAGCTATTTTCTGTAACCTCACATGGATGCGTTCCACTCTTTATACATATTTATCATCTACATTCTGTAACATGGCACTTTCATGCTTGATGAATTCAACAACCTCTCAGATATAGTGGAAACGTAAACCTAGAATAAACGTGTTCAGGCATTTACACATGCTTTCATGCTTGTAAACTGAAGAAAGCAGATGCACTTACAATAAATGATTATTTTTTTTAGCTTCTAATATTCATTTTTGTAACACTAGAAGATGTAACGTCCAATCCTGCAGGTGAAGACTGCAGGTGAAGACTGCAGGTATCAGTATACATTTTTGAAAAATGACTCAACTTTACTCTGCAGAGAGTTCTTAAGATGTTGTTACAATAAAAAGTTATAATAGGATGCACATTTAAAATGCATCCATATTATAACTGAGTATATCATAACTGAGACTGATGAGGACAGTATTTATTGAGCTACACATAGAGAAGTAGTGTCTCTCAATATGGACAACGCAACATACCAGATGTCTCGGCATGGAGTTGTAGAGGTTCCTGACAACTAGAACTTGCATTTGTTAAAGCCTGTCCAGCACACTCCAGGGCTTTCAAACCAATTGGATTGTCCTGCCATTGCCACTGCCATACACTGCTGTAACAGACTCATACTGGAGCTGATCCAAAATGAGCAGGAAGCAACATGTGTCCACAAATGAAAATCTTAGCTAGGGTCAGTGTGACATAGGGTGTGTGGGGCTAAGGTTTCCTCGGACCTGAAGGCCTAGTCCAGACAAAAGGAGTTTCACTAGAAGGCTAAAGGGAAGACAAAGATCATTTGAAGGCCTTAACTGTTTTTATCAACACCTAGGATTAACATGCAGTTACAATTTAGCATACCCATCAATGGCCTGAGATCTGTAACAGAAGTATACACCTGCAATTCCTCACCTGGCCACCAGAGGTCTTTTTCTTCTGAGTACTGTTTCTAAGACAATCTTTCTGATCATGCCACCTGCACCTTATCACTGAACCTAATCAGTGTTTAACCAGTATGATGGGTCTTGTGTGACAACTGTTGTTTTTATGGCTGATATAAACATGTACAGCATTACACAGTTATGTCAATATGGATGCTGTATAAGTTAAAATGATTTCCAAGTATTTGAGGAAGAAAAGTGTTAAGAGACCAGTGACTGAACTAAAATATTTCCTTACACAGGGGGAATGGCAATGTATTGGACTTTATCACTTGGGGAAAAAGTGTAAAGCATTGCTCAGTCAGTCATGTTAGATCTTGTAAGCTGTAAGTCATCATCATCGGGCCTGCATGTATGCACCATTTATTTATTTCCAAATTGCCACTCAGAGCCACATTGTTTCCACACTGATGTGGTAGTTAAGTTGTCCAGTATCTGTAACAGTCGAAACAAAATAAGAACAGGAAATATTCATCACTCATTTCCCATGTGGAAATCATCTGAAAAGCCATCTAAATTCACAGAGAACAATGCTTATATTTCACCAAGTAGAAGAAGATTGTTGTACATATTAAAGAGAACCATTAGTGAAGCTCATGGGTGTGTCAGAGATGAGCTTACATGGCTCCATTGATTTGCATCAGAATAATACATTAAAGCTAATATCTTATCTGCTTAACTTTATCCTGATCTGAGCCACATCACCAAACTAAATATACTGGTAAAGCTGAGAGCATGTGGATTTGATTGGAAACAAAATCAGGCAAAATCAGAAACAGGCGAGAGTAAATGAAGCAGTGAATGCAGGAAGAAAGTTTTTAGAGTAGTTACATACAATCATACAAGATACAATCATGAAGAAATTCAGCAACGTAGTGAGAAAGGTATGGCTAAATATTGTCTGTATTATGCAGGTAAAAAAAGAGAGCTGATGCGGGCATTGAACAGTAGAGTCAGGCTGAGGATGACAGTTCCACTGGGAAGTGGAGAGATTATTAAATTATTAATTATGGAGAGTTAGCTATAGGGGCACAGGAATAACGCCACATAATTATAATTATGTAATTACAGATCAACTAGAATTAATGATGTGAGGGCTGCTGACCATCCAGAGCCCTGGGGTTTCAAAACATGAGATGTGCATCTAGTTTTTTTTAAATAAACTGAGAAAAATAGTACAAATAACTACACATGAAATAAAACAATTTAATAATTTATAAATCGCAACATTCACAGAGGATAACAAATATAAAAATGTGGAAAAAATTAATTAATTGGACTGTCAGGGTAAAAATGAGCAATGAAAATGTCATTCATTTTGTCAACACTATGTTTAATCACCAGTGAACAGAAAACACTAAGTGAAATGACAGTGGACCAACAGCTTTGCCATCAATGGGCCAACAGAGGCTCCTGTCCTCTTGCTATCATAGGGGCCCCACTATGCAATTTTGATTATTAAGAAAGTGTTGTGTTATTAGATTCACCCGAAACCAAGAAGGAGATTCAACTTTGATTTGGAATTAGGAGCAATGTAGTTCATTCTGCCTCCAATAACCCGGGTGGACTTTATCTGGGTCATTCCTCCTATGGAGTCACCCAGCCTTTCCCTCCATTTATACTTCTGGGGCCATATTACAGAAACATCTTTGGTCTGAAATCATCACGTAGGACTGAATTTAGGACAAAAGGTTTTACAGAACAAAAGTTCTTAACTTCATAATCTTTTTCATCAACTCCAGATAAGACACCAGTATTACACAAACATCCTAACTAGACTAAACTTCTTAAGTACTGTCCTGACTTCAGGTAAAACCCAACAGTGTCCTAACTATAAAGATTATTGACTGACTCCAATCTTAAAACCTGAGGCAGAGCAAAGACTCCCAGACATACAAATGAGCTGATTAGTTGGATCAGCTGTTTTGGGAGCAGGGAAAACTCGAAAATGTGCAGGGCAGTGGACCTCCAGAACACCAGGGGTGAGCAACACTGTTCTACAGGATTCAAACTCACTCACTCACTCACTCACTCATCATCTACACCACTTCTCCTGGGGTCTTTGGCAGTACTCATTGGGTATTAGACAGGAGACACACTGGACAGGATACCAGTTTAGGAAATAAACTGAAATATATTTTTCTGAAAATTTTAGCTTACAGTTGCTTAGTTTAACACATTGAAAAAACTAAATATAAAACATGCCATAACCTTTACACAGAACACATTTTAAGTTTGACCCAACCCCCACCGCCACACCGATTTTGGCAAATGAACAGTAAGGTGCTTCAAACATTGATCTCCATTTTTTTTACTATTTTCTACATCTGAAAATGTCATGATGAAGAAACCAATAGAAATGTTTCAAAATTACTTCTAATAAAATTTAAATGATTGTTGAAAGTAAATAATGAAGGACTTTGGGCAGTGATGTCCTGTTAAAAGAGAGATTGATTTTTATTGTAGTATGAGATTTAAAAGACTGATAAAAAGAATGGGCCTATTAGGATTGTAACACTTACTAGGTTCAATAATTTAGAAGGCAAATAAACTAGCTTATTGACTAGCTTATTGAATCACAATACCGAATTATAAAATGGCACTGACAGGGCCCTAAAGTCAGGCATCTTACTAAAACACCCAATTACATACAGCATATTATCAGCAATATTATTTAACCATATAAAACAGTGACAGGCATAAACCATGAGGATGAAATTCATACAGTTGCTTCTCACACGTGCACCACACTGCTTAAAACAGCACGCCACAGCACCTTTAAGGTGCAGCTTTCCTTAATAGTAGTGAAACTCGGTTCAAAGCACAATCTGCCTCCAAATTAGGTGTGCCCAGGGCAGAAGCGGGACAACCGAATACACACACACACACTACTATGTTCCTGCACGCCGCCATATTGCCAAGGCGGCGAATTACCGTACGTAACGCACTACCGTAATTACCGTACATTGGGAGGCCTTTACAGGATATTAGGTGTTATTAGGAGTAAGGTGTTAATCGGATAAAGTTAAAGAGAAGAAAAAGAGTTTAGTGTAAGACATTAGCCATTGGGAGTAAAAGATCAGCGATAGATTTGGGATTTTGGAGGTCTGTAAATCAGAACTGTTGGACTACTTCCTATAATCTCCCCGCCCAGAGAAGAGCTACAGCAGATCCCCCGTTTAACTTTCGCTTCAGTTCATTTCCTGCAGAGAGAAGAGACGGAACAACAGAGAGATGAAGAACAAGCTGTAGAAGCAGTGATTATACACAGTCATGAGTTTTTTCGGCTGGAGTAAGTTGAGTCTTTTTTTATTAAATATGATACATGTGCTCTTAAAACTAAGCTTATTAAATATGACACTGATCAGCTGTGATATCTTTGATATTGATATGATTACTCTGTATACTGTTAAATACAACAGTGGTTATTATTGATACCGTGCTGCTGCTTGTTAAAGACTAACAGAGATTAAGAGTGAACAGGATAAGAATTAAATGAAGCGTTCCTGCAGCTCTAAGTGAAAGTGAAAGTAAACCGTTCTGTCTGATCTGCGTAGGTTACAGTGTTTACTGTGAACTCCTAATGTGTTGAAATGCTCATGTGTAACTGCAGTTGAAATCTTTCTTTTTCTGAATTTCTGAATAATTACTTTATATATCGAGTTGCTGGCGGTCTTCATTTAGTGCACTGTTGGTTTAGTCTGTAGATCTGATTTAAGCTGCACGTGTGGATGTAACACCAAACACAGTTATTAAATCACTTATTGAGTTCATAATCTGAATCTCGAGTTATAATGTGGGCCATACGGAAGATTACTCCTTCAGTCTGCACTGCCACTCCGACTAGAAGAGGAAAGAGAATAATAAGTTTGTTTACTTCTGAGCTGACCTTCTACCAGACTCTCAGAGACAGAGAGAGAGAGAGAAACAGGGAGAGAGAAAGATACATACATACGTACGTACATAAATCATACATTTCAAGCTACACGGTAGTAATAAACCAAAGGACTATTAATACACAGACTTAAAAGACGTGTAGCAGTAAAGTAGTAGTAACAGACAGCTGACGCTAGAGGGAGACAGAGGAGCAGAGAGGAACAGAGAGAAAAAGCTTTTATGACCAAATCTCGGAATTCCATCATTAAACAGAACACAGAACAATTTATAAAATATTATAATGTATATAAGTTTGTACCACGTCAGAGCAATGTCCGTTACCTGTAAACCTAAATCTTATTTGTATATTTGTCTATGAGTTTAGCAAATACAAAATTATGACACATTGACCTACACATTTATAATGGGGGAAATGTATTACTTTTATTACTATTTATAACATTAAACATTAAAATCAAGTAAAAATAAATACATAATTAATTTGCTTGTTTTTAATTAAGATTTAATAAGCAATGTAAATTATGTAATCAAAAACAGTTAATTAAATTAAATTATATTACATAAAATGGTTTAATTTTGTTTCCCTTTTACTTCTCTTTAGAATATATAAAATTGCCATTATTATTGTTTAAAATGGGAAACTGTATAAAGTAAATATTATAAATAAAATGTATAATAGATATTTGCAAAAGTAGATACTGTGCCTTTCTTACACAAACATAAACATATTAAACACAGTACATACAGTCACATTCCACATACCATTTCATGATAGATAAACATGAAAAGTAATGCATGGTGAGGGGATATTAACTCTACTTTGGGGCATATTTGGTTGCACTCTACCGACAATACAATAATAATTAAAATAATAAGTACTTGGAAGTCTTTGTCAAGCCCTTCCATTTCTAGCCATGTAACATGTAGCATTGTCTAGAAGATCCGCCCCAGGGAAGACAGTCAGCGTGTATGGGTGTACGAGATCTGCAAGGATGGATTCATAGCCAGATAATCACACAATCACCCCTTAAAATAAAAAAAGCATTTAGCATGTTTTTCTTTGCCTTTCCTTTTCCATAAAATATTTGATTGAATGGTGCCATCTGAAGCTAAGAATGGTGTAGGATTTGAGGAAGTGTGTCACCTGCCACTCTTCGCCCTCACACCTCCAGCACTCATCAGTTTTGGTGATCATTGATAATTTGGGGAGATCTTGGCAGCACTCTTTGTGCTTTATGTCATTTTATGTTATAATGAGTGTTTACAGTTAAGGTTGATGTTTCTTCTCAGGACTGGACTTTGGTCAACAGCCTCGGAACACTGAGGAGCAGCAGGAGGACTCCAGTGTACAGCACACTCCAAGTGAGAACTTCATTCTCCAGAGCAGAAGAGCAATTATAGATTAGGCTCCATTATCAGCTACACATGTTTATCCATGTGACACTATAATCAGATCATAAATTACATTCAAATATTGCATCAGTAAGACATACGCACTAGTGACTGGTACAGATTACACCATTGCTTACTATTGCTCTTGACTGAGGATCAGTGAGAACGTGATTCTCTGAAATAGGCTTGTAAAACAGTGTGCAGTTTATCATTGTGGGAAAACTGTATTATCTATTAATGTCCAAACTACTGAATCACATTAAGTGCAGAAAACACCAATGTAGTTGTGCATAGAAGTCTGTCAACGTTTTGGGCCTTGGCCACCATGGAACAATCCACACAAATCCACCAAGACTACCACGAAAAATGTGAACAAGTCTGAATGAACTCTGTGGAATAATTTCCATTCAGGTTCCGTTAACAACTTTACAGAGAATTGTTGGTAAAAAAGGTAAACCTTGGGACCACACCGACACTGCATTGTTCGGAAAGGAGGCTCACACTGACTCCTAAGACAGAAGGAACTTTGGTCCAAATGGTTCAACGGAACCCCAAGACATCAACAAAGGAACCGCTAAAGGATTTGGAGGCATCAGCTATTGAAGCATCTACATCTACCTTATAGACAGTTCTACATCACCATGACCTGGAAGGAGGAAGCTCCTACTCCAAGAGCAGGTTAAAAAGCCTGACTGAAGTTTGTAGGTCACCAGAACAAAGACCTATAGCTTTGTGGATCAGTGTCCTCTGACCAGATAAACAGTTGAACTGTTTGACTATGATGTTCAGGGCTATAAATGGAGGAGAAAGTGTTTATATTCTAAAGATCACCATCCCACCTCTGGAGCATGTTAGTGTCCACTGTTAGGGGCAGATATACTAACATATTACACTGTGACACATGTGGCTCTTATTGTTGTTGCTGAGAAGGCCAAGAAAACCCAAAGTTTATGAGATTTTTAATTTTTTTTTTATTTATATTTGATCTCAGTGATAAACTGTGATCACCTACCTTGTCATATCATTATTAGCATTGGCCTGATCAAAGTCCGGATTAAATCCCATTGAGATGCTGTGGCATGACCTTGAACAGACCGTTCATGCTCAGGAACTCTCCAGTGTGGCTGAATTAAAACAGTTCTGGAAAGAAGAGTGGGTAAAGAGTCCTCTACAGAGGTGTGAAAGACTCATTGCCAGTTATGACAAACACTTAACTCCAGTTGTTGCCTCAGAGTGTGGCACAACCAGTTATTAGGTTTAGGGCAATTACTTTTTCACATAGGGCCAGGTTGGTCTGGATAGCTTTTTTCACTTAAGAAATGAAATCATCATTGACACACTGCATTTTGTATTTACTCAGGTCATCTTTGTCTGCTATTGAAATTTCTTTGATAATCTGAATTGAAGTGTGACAAATGAGCAAAAACAAAAGAAATCTGTAAGGGGGCAAATACTTTTTCACAGCACTGTATATAACGTTCAGCTAGCTTAAATTACATTTCTCTTTATATTTTCAGGAAGCCGTCACCAATATGCGAGTCCCCTGTACCCACATGGACCCAGCAGACGTACGGATCCTCACCCCCACCCAGGTAAGTAAATATATTCTCAGCCTTAAATCTGAATTATTTCCACAGGAACTTTTATTATCGTCTCTAGATCATAAACACAAACGGTCTCGGCGATGTGTAAGAGATGCTTACATCACTGATATCTTGGGGATACCTTGACGACAAAGCAACATTTGAAGTTCATGCCATTTGATGTTATAGTGAGTTTCACAGTTAAGGTTGATGTTTCTTCTCAGGACTGGACTTTGGTCAACAGCCTCGGAACACTGAGGAGCAGCAGGAGGACTCCAGTGGACAGCACACTCTAGGTGAGAACTTCATTCTCCAGAGCAGAGGAGCAATTATAGATTAGGCTCCATTATCAGTTACACATGTTTATCCATGTGACACTATAATCACAAACTCCCTTAAACTCCCTTTTCTGTTTCTGTTTGTGATATTCATGCTATTGTGAACTAGTCAATGGAAACCACCTCGAAAGAAGAGTTTGTAGAGATAAGTGCTCTCACATGCATAGTAGGCTTCTGTTTAATACACAGCATTGGCTTGTTAAAATCTCTTATATTTCCTTCCTCGTGGCCTGCTTCCACACTTCACTGGTAACTGTCAAATTGGCTTCTTTCAGCATTAGCACCTCTCCAGTTGTGCTCTCTTTGCATTGTGATACTTCTTTATGACTGACTTTTGGAATTTGGAGTCAAAGTTAGTGGCAGAGTCTCCTTGGACAGTAATATTTAGAACTGCATCCCATGTGACAGGTCTCCTTTAAGCAGCGTAGTTATCTTGCCATACTGCCCGAACAACATTCTACTTTACTGGTCAATGTACAAATGGTACAACGTGTCCATATTGACTTTCCCAGGCTTCATATTTGGTGTCAAAGTTGATTTCAGCAGGCTCTCCAACTTATAGGTGGCCTACAGCATTCAGCTTGGGTTGTTGTCTGTGTAGATGGTTAAATGTGGTGCATAGAGCACATGGTCCCTAAACGCATCACATACCGGAAGAAACTCCACTTTGCTTGAACTGAGACTGTATACCTCAGACTGCTGAGGTATACAATATATGAGACTGCTGATGACCCTCAGCTTTCCACTCTACTGATGGTACAGATCTGTTTCTCAACCATGTGCAGAAGGGATGGAGAATGTACTGCAAACTGAAATCAGCGTGTGCCAGGACAGGGGGTTGGAAAAAACATCTCAACAAGCCTGATGAGATGACTTTAGTGGGCCTCTGACCGTTCAACAGGCATCTGTGAAGTAACTAGTGCACTTACATGATTCTGTCCTTGCTTTTTGAGGTCACAAGAACATTTTCAGTCTTGAATATAGGTACAGTAATAGCTGAAAAACCTTAGGGTCTATACAGACACCTTCAGCATACACAAACCGGCCTATATAATGAAGGTCTTGCATATAAAGCTACTTTGTTGGGGCTAGCTTCTCCCGATTAGTCTTGGGTGCTCTTAGGACATGCTGAAGTCCCTCAGCGTGGTGCACAAAAAAAAAATCTTTTCATTGCACAAAATGAAAAAGGGCAGGAAGAAGGGTCTGGGTTTGATTCCCCGCTTGAGCGTCGGGGGTCCTTTCTGTCTGTTTGCTTTCTCTTCTGGGTGCTCCGGTTTCCTAACTCACAAACCAAAGACATACAGTCAGGCTGATTGGAGATGCTATATTGTTATTGGAGATGTTATATATGTCTGTCTGCCGTGCAATGGACTGGCAATCTGTCCAGGGTGTTTCCTGCCTTCAACACTTTGAGCACTGGTATAGGCTACAGCACCCCCCTGCAACCCAGAATGATTAGCAGTTTATTCCGCCAGAGTGTCAGTGAGGTAGTAAATGTCTGTCTGGGACCGCCTTTGTTTAAGAAGTCTATAGTCAACACACAACCTCAACCTCAGAGCCATTCTTCTTTCGAACACAGACTACCAGAAATAAATCCTCATCAACCTGAAGCTGCAGGAGGATAGAACATGTGATAAAGGTTTAAAATACTTAACTAAAACAGACATGGGGATATTTTTGAATTTGTATAAGCACTGAAGTCGCTAAAATCCAGTAACAAGATCCTTTAAGATAAGACAGATAAGATAGCCTTTTATTATCCCACATGGGGAAATTTGCATCATTACAGCAGAATATACAGTAAACAGATAAAGAGCAAGAGGTAGACAAAAGTGCAAGTTATACAAATTACTAAATACAAAATCAAAAAATTAAATACATCTCTATTTTTAGTTACTGAAGATTTGCACAGATATTGTTTAGATATTGCACAGATATTAGATATATTAGATATTAGATAGATATTACTGTTTTTATACCAGCTACACAAATACTGATGATCTTGGCAGTCACAGAAATACTGATGATATAGGCAGAGTATGAGAAGTATAATGATGTTGCCAGTCAGTACAGGATGTATACAGGTTATATACAGGTGTTATACAGGTGTTATACAGGTGATATACAGGTGATGAGGTGCAGCAGCAATAATTGCACAATAATTAAGTCACACTGAATATATAGATAGATATGGGCCCTACATGTGCTACCGTAGTGAGTGTCTGATCCTCTGTTTGGGGAGGTGCCGGTTGTAAAGCCTAACAGCAGTAGGGAGAAAAGAGCTGCGGTATCTCTCCTTACTACACCGCAGGTGGAGGGGCTCGTCACTTAAGGTGCTGGTCAGTGCTGTGACTGTTTCTTGTAGTGGGGCAGAGGTGTTCTCCATTACCATGCCAGCTTTGCCAACATCTTCCTCTCCCCAACTACCTCCACTAGGTCCAATGCACAACCCAGAACAGAACCTGCCTTTATTCCAGCTTGTCCAGTTTCTTTCTGTCTGCGGTCGTGATGCCGCCCCCCCCCAACAGACAATCCTGTAGAAGATCGCTGATGCGACGACAGAGTCATAAAAAGTGTGGAGGAGTGGATCCTCTATCCTGAATGACTGGAGCCTCCTCAGCAGGTGGAATCTGCTCTGGCCTTTCTTATACAGAGCGTGTGTGTTGTCCGACCAGTCCAGTTTACTGTTCAGATGAACACCCAGGTACATAGCTGGATCCAGCAGTGTCTCAGGAGTCCAGGATTGATGTTGTCCGGACCTACTGCCTTCCTCACCTTCATCTTGCTCAGCTCCCTCCTCACTTGTTCTCTAGTGAAGGACAGAGAAGAGCTGGGCTGAGTGCTGAAGCAGTGGTGTGGGCTGGTCAGAAGAAGAAGGGGCAGATGCCAGATTGAATCTGTTGAAGACGGCATTAAAGTTGTTTGCCCATTGTGGGTCTCCTTCAGGCTGCCTGTTGTGGTTCTTGCTCTCCCTGATTTACCTTCTCAGTTCCTTCTATACCCTCTTAATTTCCTCCTTGTTTCCTGATCTAAAGGCAGTCTTCATCTCATTCAGAAGAGCCTTCAGGTCTGAGGTAACCGAGGGCTTGTTATTGGAAAAATGCCTTACTGTCTTGGTGGGCACAGTGTTCTCCACACTGTACAGAAGTTTATGTAGTCTGTGATGCTGTTTGTGAGGTTGTCATACTGTGTCCCTGTTTGTTTCGTCTGTTGATTTGAGGCAGTCCTTCAGGGCCTCATAAGCCTCATCGGACCAACTCCTCACTTGTTTTGTATTGGCTGGATGCCTGTGAAGAAGGTTGTGGTCAGCCCAGGGGAGGGAGAGGAGATGTGTTAAACGCATCCTTAGTGTTGGGGTAAAACATGTCCAGTCTTTTATTGTCTCTCATGTTACACACTGCTTGAAATTGGGAAGTGTGGAGGACAGGGAGGCATAATTGAAATCTCCAGAGACGAGAATGAGAGCCTGTGGATGTTGTGTCTACAGTCTGCTTGTGACTGAGTGGATGATGTCACATGCTAAACTGTTTGTAAAACAGTTAAAATGGGAAATCTGAAAAAAAGAAGAGCTGACTTGTGGGTGTACACAGGTGATAGAATTAAAACAACAGCTACTAGCAACTCTGCTAACAGTTAAACACCACTACGATATAAATTTGAACAAAAAGCTGGTGAATAAGATGCTGATTTCAACTTTGTCTAGGCTGCAGATAAAGGTTTACAGGCCATTTTTGACACTGTTTATTAATCAGTATCTTGCATTTTCCCCCTCATAACATCTTTTAGTACTCAACAAAGCTCCTCATGGTTTCTTGGTTAGATCAGTTTTGAGCAACCATGGATAATGCAAACCATAAATATTTAGGAGCTTGTGATAGAGCTCCCTTTATTGAAAGTCACTTGATATCCTTAATCTGCAGTTAACGCCAAAGCATCGCAGTATGTGACATCATTTGCAAACAACCTATCAGAAATCATGTACTGAAACAATATTACTAGTAAATTTCTTTGTTTGCAAAGAAACATGAATACATAAGCATATGATTAATTTTGTTTTATATTTATTAAATGAAGGGTAAGCAACAATAAATTAGCAGTGTACAATTGATCAACATGAACTAACAGCAGCAAAGTTCCACATTGATCAAGTTGACTTTAAATGCACTTTTACTTATGATAACTGATAAAGTACTGGGAATTGTTGCAGTTTGATAAATATTATTAGAGTTACATTAGAATTTCATGTTATCGTCAGCAATCACACGCATGCCTCGTTAACAGAAAGTATTTATCAAAATGACATATTTCCTATAATTTTACAGTACTTTTACTTATTTACATTTGATGTTAGTAACACTTGTCTCATATAACAAGAAAGAAGTTGTGTACTTTGTCCACGCTGATCTTTGCTCACCACATCAGCCCAGGACAGCCAAGACAGTATTTCTAAGTTATGGAAACAGCATGGTCATACTTCTGGCACCGCTTAAGTGGCAGCTCATTGTTTCACTTCTTTTTCACCCTTCTTTTTCTTAAGTAGTTAAGTTTTTTATGTTTTCTTTGTCTTTGTTTGTATATATTTTAATTTACCTCCATCATGCCCAGGACATTCGTGTTTTTCTGCTTGTTTGGGCACTTTGGTTGGGGTTTACTTCAGGGCGTGTTAGGAGCAGCCACAGCTCCATTGTTTACACCAGGAAACAGCTGCTTAGCAATACCACTGTGTCGCCTCAGGAGCTTCCTAAAGAGGCGCATTAGGGGGAAATGTGCTGGTGTGGAGCGGTGTGCTAGGAAGAGGTGCTACAAGCCCGTCCTTCTGTCAGTCATCATAGGTGTTGGGTTGTCTAAAATAAAACAGTTCTTTAATTCAGTTTTATGCTTACTTTATTAACACACGTTCATTTTCACGTTCTGGCTGCCATGTCAGTCTCGTTCTCGTCTCATCTGGCTGCCCTCGCGATAGCTCAGTAACATCGACTATATTACAATAGGGACTAGCTGTTGAACAGGAAAGCTGGGAAACAGGCTGACTTCAGTGTCATGCAATACGGAGGAGTGCAGTGTTTAGCTTTGGTTGTTTATTTTGGGGTGTGCATTAGTGATAGAATTAAAATGTACATTAAGTAAACAACTGTATCGTTACTGTGAAGCAGTGCAGAGTTGGATGACTGCTGGTTAATCCACATGAGAATAGCAGAAAACCAGTGACAGACATTGTGGAGCAGCTTGGTACAGAGACTGACCTAACTGCTGCCAATACTTTTGTATTTTATTTGTTATTTTATATTATTTGTATTGCTATGTATTTGAATGTTTGTATGCTATCTAATGCCTCAATAGCAAATAAATCTTTCAGTTCTGTTAAAATTGCTCCTCTTTATAACATAACGTCCTGCATATTTTTTTGGTTTTCTGAATATACTTTTCTCGTAATATCGAAACTAGCACCTTGACCTCCATCTGGATTTCAGACATCATTACAATCACATGACTGCAAACAACCTATTAACACTGATTCTACTTTAGCTTAAGTACTATTTTATTAAGAGAATTTCTACCTCTATCAGAAGTTCTGTACTCTGTTCACTCCTGCTGAAAAGGCTCTTGAAGCTGCAAATATGGTGGGTGGGTTGGTGGGTAGCGGGGCTAGAAGTAAAACGTAAACGATTTCATTAGGATAGAGAGGAAAACTGTTCTACACTGTAATCAACTGTGGCCTCAAGATTTAGCCAAAACCAGCTTCAAGATATAAAACCATGACATAAGGGTAATGAAAATCATATTCAGGAAAAGGAGACCTACTGACTGTAAAACTTATAATTCAGTTATTGATCAAATTCAGTAAAAAAATGCATATTTGCACTTTTGAAGATATTTATGCAGCTGCTCTCATCATGTTCTGCCAAGTTAGACACAAACTACAGATGCTGGTGTGGTGCAATGGATAACACCGCTTGTCATTGAGCTACCACACCATAAGGGAGATTGGGGTTCCTTTCCCGTTCTGGGTGACTATGCTGTGCTACACCAATAAGAGTCCTTGGGCAAGACTCCTAACATTACATTGGCCTACCTGTAATATGATTAACCTAAAGTCGCTCTAGATAAGAGCATCAGCTAAACGCTGTAAATGTAAATGTACAGATGACCTTAACAAATACACTAAAAGTAGCCACAAATGACCAATCATTTAAGAACATAATAATTTTTTTCTGATCGAAGCAGGAAGCTGTAGTTTATTTTCTAATTAATGTTTAATGTATTTAATGTTTAATTCATGTTCAAATTTATCTTATCTTGGGTGACTGCACTGGTAGAAAAATGAACCAAAAAGAGCAACATAGAAAGAAGAGAAAGAAAGATAAATGAACGTTTGTTCCATTCCTGAGAAATGCTGGTGCTAGGCTTAGGAAATGTGTAACAGGTAACTGCAAGATTTGATTTGATTTAGCCTGAACGTAGCAGAATAACCAGAATCAATAACAGATTTCACAATCATTACACTTACATGGGATTATAAGAATATAAAATCACTCAGCAGCTAGTTAAAAAATCACAGCTCAGTTCAACTGTAACTCCAGCACCTGTCACCTGACACTGCTTACCTTAGATTTCTGTTTTTAGCCCATAACTGGTTGCACCAGCGATTTGCAAGGTAAAACACAGACTAGTTACAACATGAATAATTATTGGCACTCCCCCTAAGCAGGTGTAAGTGTTTGAGAAACGAGTGGAAACTTTGTAGATAGCACACAAAAAGACCAAATCCATGACTTTACTTAAGCTTAAAGCTTTTACTAAGATTAAAACCTGGAATGCTGTAATTTTACTTACAGCTACAATCAGTGTCTTGGTGTGAGCTCTGACTATACCTGTGACCATACCTCTGATCTGTGATCCAGCTCAGCGAAACGCAGCAGCTGCTGGAACGTCCATACTGAGGCTGCTGCTGTGTTAGTTAGCCGGAAACCATTGTTTATAAAGCTACACATTCACAGTTATCAGGAAATGATAAAGAATAACCAGATAAAGAATAAAGGTGCTCAGTTTTATGCAGCTGTTTTTGTAAATTGGCTGTGTGTTTTTACCATGTTAAAGTGATTTAATTAAATAGCTGTTAGTAGTTTAGACATGATTTTACAGATTGGTGATGTAACTGAATTTAGTAAAAGGCTGGTTAAAAACTAAATAGTGTTAACCTAGCAAAGTCCTAGTGAAGTCCTTGATGACGATTAACACACAAACATACATACAAAACACATACAGCAAACGAACACCCTGACACATCACAGAAGCTGGTGAGTTTCTTCTTTTCTGTTACTCCAACAGCACTTACTTTACATATCTCGTCTCTTAAATTTGAACCTTATTCATGAACCAGTTTTCCAGCAGAGCTGCTACCTTAGCCTGTTAACGTTAGCTAAAACACAGTAAACATAGTTAACTAGCAACTCCGTACCAAGTTTTTGAAATGGAACAGAAATTTGGCACAATCCCAAAACAATTATTATTTTTTAATTATGAAGGATATTTTCTCATGTCATTGTATGAGAGGAAAGACTCCTCTAAAAGAGGTGATTCGCTAGCCTACTATAGCAGATAATGTACTTAACAGTTAGCAAGTTATGTTTTATGAAGAGAATTTATACAATTGTATTTATATTATTACACCTGCATATATATGTTATTGTACATCAAATGGAAGAAGTGTTTACTCTCCAAATGCATGTTGAAGGCTTTCCAGAATCTGTTCTAAGTGCAGTTCCCACCCCCAAAGTAGAACGTTGGTGACGACAAGGACCTCAGAACAGTTGGAGTCTGTCTCAGTGCAGGTGGAGTCTCACTCAGTATAGGTGGAATCTGCTTTAGAACGGTCAAAGAAAACAGTATGTGACAAAGCCTGTGAATGGTCGGTAGGAAAGGGGCGTGCCATTAAACGAAGATGGACGATTCTGAGGAGCTTAGTTTCACAATAAGAATGGTGAGCGCTGCTGCAAAGACTCGTTTCTGTATAGAGTGTACATTTGTTAACAGTGAATACTTTCTAAATGTGAAATGTTAAGTATTAGCAGTAGAACCAAAACATATCTGGTATCTTATATTAGGATTATATTAGGCTAAAGTCAGCTTCCTAATCACCAGCTTCTTATTCCGTTTTTCCCATTCTGCCTTACAGGGGGTTACGTTGTGACTAGCACATCATTATCACTGAACTGTGATGGATTCATTGTCCAGTAGTCATTGGAATTTTGGAATTGGAATTTTTCATAAAATGTCCCCGCAGTAGTGGAACGTACACAACAGGCAAAATAAAACTGCAGACAGTATGCAAGCCAGTACGCTCACAAAGGCACTTCTGTCTTCATGCCACCCTCACAAACTTTGCTTTGCAAGAAGCACACTTTAGCTGAGTAATATTACACCACACAGAAGCTAAGTTAGCCGGATCATTAGCCCGTTAGCATGTTAGCACTACCTAGCTAATGGGCAAACTACTAGAATGAGGAAAAATGAACTAATAAATACACTAATGTAAAATACACACCTGATATAGTCTGTTAGCGGCTGTTTCAGACTGAACCAAAGTAGAAACCAAATCATTTGGATGCTACTGTGTCGGTTAGCACATCAATAGATCCTGCCCAGGTACTTAACATGCCTTTGCCACTCATGTAAAACATTATATCAGGGACAGGTTGTTGAGTCAGTTAACTTCACACACTTAACCACTCTGAATGATTTTGTTGACATATTAACCATTTAATTATGCCGAAATGTTCCCTTTAAATCATCATGTGAAAGTAGGGTTGCCACCTGTGTCTGACAAAAAACCTGGACACTGTCATACAAACGACTGACTGTCTGTTTTTTCCACCAACATGCATGTCCATAAGGTGAACGTAAGAAAATCGGAGAAGGCTTGGTTAAGTAGGGTTGTACATAGCACTGAATATATTAAATACATTAAAGCAGCAGTCCTTACATTTTTTTTCTTTTAAATCGAAAGCAGAAGTGTTTCTGAGTGGGGAGATGACAATCTGGTAAAATAAATGGCATCAAAATGCTTCTACTACCATTCCTGCAAAGCCAGATATTTTCATTTTAAAATCAGGGTGTCTGGTTGGTCCCAGGACATTTTCTGGCTCTAACAGCTTTGCTGGTTACCTGAACAACCACAGTGCTGTTAATAGTGCTGATACAAGTTCTACTGCAAACATAGGGATATCAGAACAGCATACTCAGTCTTCTTTTGAGCATATTTGGTGCAATTGCACATTCTCATTAAAAACTTACAGACTGTCACTTTAATCATCTTCATGAGAAGAAACAGCTGCTTACCTGACTGCCTAGTTACTGCTGTGCTTTGCTTGTGCTAGCTGTTGCTCCCTCTTTGCTAAAATGTAAAGGAGGTGACGTCAGATTTACTTCAGAGACCAAAAGGAAGATAGAAAAGCACATATATTAGCCTAATGGGAACACATATATCATAAGCCTTATCTTACCTAATGTTCCATTTATATTTGGAATTTCCCTTTGCTGCAGCTATCAGTGGTGGCTGTTTTTCAATGAATGACTTGAACTCGCATGACAACTTGAAATTCAATCGCACCTGAAGCTCAGACTTCATTGCAACTGACAGTCTGTTTCTTTTGTCGGACCAAACATTTTCCATGTGACTGAACACTCGCTCTGTGTAGGCATTGCTGACTGGTATAGAAAAAAAACAAAAGCAACTACTTTTAGTAGTTCAGTGGATTCAGTTGCCTTGCTGAAAAAGTAGGCCCACTTTCTGTCTAGGGTAAGGTCTTTTGGAATGGTGTCAAATACTTCATTCAGGGTGATCACATCACCATACAGCTTGTCTTCATCAACATCCAGGGCTTGTTTGTCCAGTAAAAGGGCCAATTCAGACCACTGGAGTGACTGACCTTCAAGGCTGAGACAGCCAGTGTGGGCAAGAAGCTGGTCTTTAAAGTCAAATTTATCCTCGAGATACAGTACTGCTTTCTCAAAGAATCTGTCTACCAGGCTTCTGAAATGATCCTGTTGCTTGGGTGAAAGATCTTTCATTATTTGCCTTGTTTTGCTTCCGTATAATCTGTCCATGCGCCTTGCGATCAGCTGATTGCGCAAGCGGTTCATCACTGAGTAAACGTCGATCACAGTAGCGCTGGCAGTCGCGGGCAGCAATGATAACCAGCGCGTGGGGACATGCCTGAGGATCTCCCTGTATTTTGTACAAGTGAATTCACAAAACTCCTTAAGAGTTTCTACTTTTTTAGCAGAACAGCTAAATTCACTGTACACCTTCAGCACAAAGGCCTCTACGTCACACCCTGACGAACTAAAGACACAATTCGCTGTTTTCACAGTGTTGTTTATGATTTGACACTTGCAGTTGCCCTTCACAATGTGTGGATTAACTCCTCTGAGTTTCTGAAAAACCCAGTTGTGCCGACCATAATTAACTGATGCGTTATCTGCACCATATGCACTAATCTTCTTGATTGAAAGCCTGTTGTTTTCCGTGATGGACACTATTTGGTTAAATATGGCTTCGCTAGATTCGTCTGGGTCTTCATAAAAATCTAGCAATCCATACTTCACACCCTCAGATGTGCAGAAGTACTGGACCGTGTATGGGAACAACTTTGTGTGACCGGAATTGGACGCATCAGAACACACTGCAAAGGACTGCGCTTTCTGCAACTCTGCAGCCAATCTCTCTTGACTAAACGGTGCCAACACATTCTCAACTAAAGCTTCACTTTTAGTTCTGCCACAGGACATCTTGGTTGCAATATTAGAATCACTGAATATTTTCGCACTGACCTTGTTCCCACAGTCAGTGGACAGGTAGCTGTGGCCGTGTCGCACACCGTGAAAAGTAGATGTTAGTTCTGTGACAGCAATCTTGTCCTCCTCTGAGTCTTTCTTTATCATAAATGATGATATTGCCTCGGTTTGTCGGGTGACGTGAACGCGATTCTGATGTTTTTTGTTTTAACATGGTCATTTAACGCAGTTTTGCCCTCATGTTTAATCACAATTGTAGCTGAACAAACGGTGCAGGTAGCAGAAAGTGGATCACCCGGGGTTGGCTTTAGCCAATTTTTATTTTGCATCCAGTCATTGTTGAAATGAGTTGAACGTTTTATTATCTTTTTGAATGGCTTGGCAGACTGAGTAGCCACTGTCTCATCTTCATCATCCGTTTCACCACCCATAGCAATAGTAATGTTCCTCGAATAACGCTACTGCAAAGCCACCATGGTCACCGATTCACTGCCTATCTAGTTCTGCCTCTAGGAGCCGCCAGGGCTGATGGGGTAGTCAAGTCACATGATTCCGCAGAACCAATGAGAAACGGTGCACGTCAGCATGAAAAAAACGCACCAGCGCACAAACACAAATAGTACATTTTAAAGACACAGTGATAAAGACAATGAACATACCTTCAGAAAAACGGGTTTTTCTGAAGGTATGTCCCGGGAGAGATAATATTTTTTCCCGGACTGACCATTAGAAAGAAGGACAATCCAGGGAAAACCTGGACAGGTGGCAACCCTATGTGAAAGTTGGGCCAGCTGTAGTTTAAGTTTGCCTCACATTTAGCACGGTGTAGTTTTATATGTAAAACTTTCAAACAGGTGACTCAACTTGTGTGTTAAGTTGGCAGATGAATAGATAAATAAGATGTTTCTAATATGTGCATGTATTTACAGATGAAACGACAGAAAAAGAGACAGAAATGAAGGATATGAAGGAATATACAGAGTATCTGAAGGAATGGAAAGAGCAGCAGACAAGAAGAGAAAATCACCTAAAGAAGCATGAAGAGCAGAATAAGGAACAGAGAGAGCAACTGAAGAAAGAGGAAGATCAGCTGAAGGAAAGGGAGGAGCAGCTAACGAGCCAAGAAGGGCATGTAAAGGAACAAAGACGGCAGATAAAGAACAAAGAAGATCAGCTGAATGGAAGAGAACTGCAACTAAGGAGTGAAGAAGACCTGATAAAGGAAAAGGGAGCACAGGTGAAGAAAGAGGAAGATCAACTGAAGAAACTGAATGATCATCTAAGCAGAGATGAAGAGAAGATAAATGAATGTAGAACACAATTTGACAAAAATCCACATCAGTTTGGGGAACATGAAAACTTTCCAAGGAGAGACGGGCAGATACAGGAAAGAAAGAGAAAGCTGGAAGAAATGGAAGATACATATAAAAGAAATAAAGAGTTAGTAATGGAATGGAAGAAAAAACTGGAGGGGAGGAAAGAACAGCTAAGGAGAGATGAAAAACTGATAAACGAAAGGAATACAGAGTTTAAGGGAAGGGAAAACCTACTAAAGGAAAGAAAAATCCAGCTAAAGAGAGATGAAGAGCAGATAAACGAATGGAGAAGACAGTTTAAGGAAGAGGAAGATCAACTAAACAAAATAGAAATCAACCTCAGGAAAGACAAAAACACACAGCTGAATAGAGAGAAAGAGCAGCTCGGATTAGAGAATGAGAAGCAGGTGAGAAGACAATATGAGCTGAATGAAAAGGAAAAAAGGCTAAAGAGGGGAGAAGATGAGCTGAAGGGAGAGAAAGAGCAGCTCGGATTAGAGAATGAGAAGCAGACGAGAAGGGAAGGTGAGCTAAATGAAAAGGAAAAGAGGCTAAAGAGGGGAGAAGATGAGCTGAAGAGAGCAAAAGAACAGCTCAGATTAGAGAATGAGAAGCAGACGAGAAGGGAAGATGAGCTAAATGAAAAGGAAAAGAGGCTAAAGAGGGGAGAAGATGAGCTGAAGAGAGAGAAAGAGCAGCTCAGATTAGAGAATGAGAAGCAGATGAGAAGAGAAGATAATCTGAAGGAATGGAATGATAATCTCTGCAGACTGCAGAATGATTTAACAATCAGATCACAGGATCTAGAGAAAAGAGAGGAGAGGAGAAAGATACAGTTAGAAATGATAAAGAGACAGGAAAATGAGATCAGCTTACAAAAAAACATGATTGAACAGTTGACAAAGATGAATGAAGAAAAGGAGGAAGAGAGGAAAAAGGAAGAGGAGAGAATGAAAGACCAGACTTTACAGATAGAGAGAAACTGTGAGACACTAAAGACACAGGAAGAAAAGCTACAGGCATTTAAAACTGATGTACAGAATATGAAGAAACAGAGAGAGAGAGAGAAACAGCTGATACTCAGAGAGAAACGGTGGATAGAGGAAGAGAGAGAGGCCTTAAAAACACAATGGACAGAAATAGAGGAGGAGAAAGAGAAGATTCAGACACAAGAGAGAGTCAATACAGAGGAGATAGACAGACAGGAGATGGAGAAACTGAAAAATGAAGAGGAGATAAAAACTCAGACAGACCTGATACAGAAACTGAAGGAGGAGATTAAAACTCAGAGAACTGTACTAGATAAACTGATAGAGGAGATTAAAACACAGACAGACCTGATCCAGAAACTAAAAGTAGAGATGAACAAGTGTGAAGAAACATTACAGAAACAGGAGATCATGAAAGAGATAAATGAGAGAAAAATAGTTCAGCAAATCAGTCAGATTCAGAAACAGGAGAGAATAATAAATGAACAGAAGGAGGAGACAGACAGACTGGAGATGGAAAGATGGAGAAAAACAGAGGAGCTAAAAACTCAAACCGTCCTGCAGAAAAAGCTGAAGGAGGAGATGAACAAGTGTGAAGAAGTATTACATAAACAGAAGAATATGAAAGTGATAAATGAGAGAGAAATAGAGAGACAAACCACCCAGATTCAGGAACAGAGTACAGAAATACAGACACAGAAGGAGGAGATAGACAGACAGAAGAAAGAAATACAAACAAACACCAGAATTATAAAACAGACAAGGAACAAGAAAAGAATACTCCTGAAACGTGTACAGACTGAAGAAAAAGAACTACAGAGGAAGAACGAGAAGTTTCAGAAACAGTTAACTGAGCTGGAAAGACTAAAGGACCTCCATGAAGAGAATGTGAGGTTAAAGAGATTAGAGGATGAACAGAATAAATACAGAGAGATGAGAAGAAGAGAGGAGGATTTACAGACTCTGCAGGACGTCCATCTCCAGCTGGGCACCAGACTGTCCTCATCAAACTACACACCAGACTGTAACACAGAGGGAGTCTTATCAGTGGAGCTGGGAAACATTATTGAGAAGATGAAGATGGAGGTGCAGAGCCATTCAGAAGAGATGAAAGTTCTGATAAATACACAAGACGAGAGAGAAAGAAGACAAAGACAAGAAAGCGGAAAGAAAGACAACCTGGGTAGGTGTTTTCTAAAGGTTAATTCTGTTTTGATTGTCAAAAGTCACCTTTGATTGTTCTTTCCTGCAAAACAGTTTAAACCTGAATATAAATAGTTATTTTTTAAAATATATGCTAAGTAGTATTTGATCTTATTGTCCTTTTATTATTTTATTTTATGTTTTATTCTGAAACGATGGAGGAATATTTACAGTAACATGTTGTTTTCTGCAGATGAGGCTTCACAGGATGCTGCAAGCACTACAGGTGAACAGGTAATTATACCAATTCAAACATAACAGGAGCACTTTACAGATCGGTAATACGTAGGTAATGATATGATAATTTTACAATAACAAAGTGTATTTAATCATTAATTAAATGCCAATTTCCTAGTTGTTACTAAATAATAAATCAGAAATTGTAGTGAGTGTTAACAAGTCCATTATGAAATGGTAAAATAAAGGTAACAACTTGTACTTACCTAAAAATGACCTGCTTATTTTATAGTTCTTTATGTGTAGTAAGGGGGCAGAGGGAGTCATGGTCTTGTCTATTCCTGGGTAACAATACTTGTCTGTAGTTGGGCCTACATGTGAAGCACAAGATCATTTAGAACTGATGATATGACCTGATGACCTGACCTAAACCCATTCTACTGCCAGTGTTTTTCTATGGAGACTGCATGGTGGTGTGCTGAATTGTATACACCTGTTAGAAGAGAGTGTGGTTGAAACACCTGAACTAAATAAGAAAGATTTTCCACATACTGTTGGCAATATAGTGCAGGTCCTTTAATGATCTTTTTCATACTCTCTCTCTCTCTCTCTCTCTCTCTCTCTCTCTATATATATATATATATATATATATATATGCTAGACTATTGACTGTAGACTGTCACCACTGATAATGTACCCTACCTACCAATCACCTTTTAAGTAAGATAAAAAGAGAAACTAATAAAGAAAACAATTATTGTTTTACTTATAAATCTAAATAAATAGCAATAACACTAATCTTTCTCAAAAGGGTTTTGAAGAAAAGCTGTTGCAGAGGACCTTCCCTGAAAACATGCAAGATCCAGATTCACAGGACATACAAAAATCAACTTTGAAAAGTGTTGTGGACATTCTGCAGCGTCTCGGTCTAGACCATTTTTATCCCAACAAACTGACCATAGAACATGTCCTTTCCATTGGCAGCCGAAATGAGAAACTGTTAAAAGGCAATATGGGTTTTAATTACCTAGAGAAACTACTGATACAGAACTACAGAGTGAGATTTATGACAGATGGAAATGAGAACAAGGACTTCACTCTGTCTGCTAGAACAGTGGAAACTTGTGACCAAAAAAAAGTCATTCATGTTCATTGGGTGTCTGATGCCACAAACAATGATAGCAGTGACTACAGCGCCAGATGTGAGACTAAGGGAATCCAACAATCAGTCAGTGAAGTAGAGGAAATATATGAATATGTTCATCTGGATGAGTTCCTCAGTGAAAGAGATGATTCTAATAATGCTAAAGAACAGGAAAAGATTCACCCGATGGACATCCAGATGGCAGTTTTCCACTGTGCTGACAGTTTCCTCAGACAGAACATGGTGACTAAACTCTCCTCCTGCCAGTACGCTCTGCCACTGCTGGTGCCCAGTCCTACATCTACAGACATTGAACTCCCTCTCTGGACGTTTCGGCAGATCAAGAAGAC
>CM067492.1:2322534-2549182 GCA_034552555.1 Semaprochilodus insignis | reverse complement strand
ATATATATATATATATATATATATATATATATATATATACATATCTCCCTTAATTCAATGTCAGGCTGTATCCTTGCATTATTCCTTTTTGTAAAATAATCTCTGCTCACACAGTGCAAAAATGATATCTTGGCAGGTAAAATTATCTTATTTGTAGTTGATATCCTACAATTCAACTTGAGAATTGCCAGATTCTCTCACTATATTGGCAGAGCAGATAATTTTGCATGTTTTAAACATGCTTCTTACATGCAAGATTGTCAGTATAATGAAAAAAATCTGAATTACTAAATATACTTAAAACAAACAAAATCTGGAAATAAGTTAAATAATCTTAAAATGAGTTTATATCTCAAAATTGGAATTTTAAAATATATCATCTAGATATGAGACAATATTACTTGCCAAAATATAATTTTTTGCAGTGTGCAGTGTTGTCAATATGCTTTCAAAACAGCATTCAGTAAATCATGTACATGTCCTTATGATATGAGAGAAATAAAAATTGACATAAAAATGCTTTTACTGTTTATTTTGACTGATTTGTTACACCGAAATAAATCCTTGTTTACCTTTGAGTTTGTCTTTTAACATGTTTTCATTGAGATTTCCATCTTCATGTTCCTGTCGGTTCCTTTCACCATTCTGTTCCTGCTCATCTGAAGCCTGCAGAATTCTGTCTGTATTTACTGTATAAGATCTGATATTTCTCTGAACGATAAACTTGATTTTGTCAACCAGTTTGGAGATTTCATCACTGTTGTTCATTTGCTTATAGCACGTGCACCACACTCCACTACATTTCTTACGGAGCTTCAGAATTTTTGGGTTCTCCTCAAAATCTGTTATTGAATTATCTCCTCTGATAAAAAGAATCATTGTACAAGCTGGTGCTGTCTCTCCATACAGTCTCTGGATGTGCTCCACTGTAATTTCTGCTTTTTTAACACGGTTATTAATGTTGCCACCACAACATGATGCACTTGGCAGTTTAATTACTAACAGAAAGACAGTATTTTCATTTTGAAAAAGGAGACTCTCTGTGTCCCTGTCTGTACTCTTAATCAGCCCCAGCATGTTGATCACAGAGAGAGAGTGCCCAGGGATTTCTCTTGATCTCAGACTGTGTGGTTTATTTTTGCCAAGGAGAAGGTTGTCTTCTCCATACTTCACAGCTTTGGAGCTGTGTCCTATGAGCACTGCTAGCAGCTCTTCATTTTCACTTCCACCTGCAACACACAACATACAAGACATACTGGAATTAACACACAATAGCTTTTTCATTTACAGATGACTTGTGTGTGTAATTGCATGCAAGATGGAGATCTTCTACATTATTCAAGTTGTGTATAGATGTTACATATTTACAATGCAGGCATCAATTAGCAAGCATACAGTACCAATACGTTTTCCACATAAGAGACTTTCATTTATAAAATTACTTTATAACTCTCCTCTTTAGGACAAATATAAAACAATATGAAAATGAAAAACGAGTCTATATCAGGATTACACAGCATGACTTTTTGCTCCCATTTGTCTCAGCAACATTGCTCAAACTTGAACGTATTGTAAAATTAAAGTCACTGTGTCAACAGAGTTGCTCTGGTTTTAAGACTGGTTGAACATTACTCTCTGCGTGTAGTAAAAGTAGCCTCTGCCAATCAATTTTGATTGTGGGACAGACAATTTTGAACATTGTAAAAACGTGGTCTTTTTCTTCTTTAATTATATTATAATAAAATCTAATTGCTCTATTTATTTATTATTTATTTATTTGTTTGGGGTAGGGGTGATTTTTGTACTTATTTTACTTGTGTAAAAACAAATCAAATAATATTGTACCAATGTATATTACTGTAACGATGGCATGCCAGACACACAGATTGGATCCATTGTAAGTTTATTCACCAACACAAAAGGGTCCAAAAAAAAGAAACGCCCAGAAGTTCTCTAAAAAATAAAGCAAAAGGCCTCAAAAATACAAAAGCTCAGAGGGTGTCCAAAAGTCACAAAGGGAATAACAAAAGAAACCAAGGGCAAGAGGCATCCAGGGTTCAAGAGTCCAGGGCAGAGGGAGTGCTCTGAAAAACAAAACAGAGATTACTGAAGAGACACAGAATCTGAGGTTTGTTCCATAGCCACCAGTGCAAATGGTAAAGTGGGTAATGCTCCACAAACACCTAGGGAGGGGAAGGCCATTTAAAGGGAGGGATAATTATTTGGGATGGGGAGCAGGTGAGAGAGGGCAGGTGCGGGAGGGGCTAGGTGAGAGGGAGCAGGCGCGACAATCCTCAGAATTCCGGCGAGTTAGACCTCTGGTGGCCAGCATGAGAAGCGTCCCAGGAGTGTCTATCCTGGGACAACCTGACAATTACATGTATATAATTCATGTCATTATTCATCTATTATAGCATCCACCTTTTGTATTCTTCCTGCACAGCATGTTTTTTTTTTCTTTGCTGTATGTGAATGTCATTTATACAGCATTGTTATTATACAACGAAGTGAACTGCTGTTTGTGAAGTCCACCGACTGTGATGATAAGTGAAGTCCACCGACTGTGATGATAAGTGAAGTTTTATGTCTGTGCAATTTATGTTGAATGTTGGTGTTTTTGTTTTCTTTATTGGTGTTTTCTCTGGACCTCCCTCCGTGTGTGCACTTTTTAGACGCTCCCTTACAAACTGAGACTCTGCTGCGATTGCATGACAATATGTGCAGCGATATTCTAGCGAAAAACACTTGCAGAGTGTTGCTGTAACGGTGTAGCCTCTCCTGATAAAATGCAGTGGGTTGATTTGTTTCGTTCATGATATGAGGAGAAACAGAATGTGGACGCGAGGGTGTGGCGTGCCAGCCCGTACAGCTACACTACATATGTGTTTGCAAAGTGTGTAAATAATAATAGTTATGTAATTTTACATTAAGATGGAGATAATTAAAGGAAAATGAGACTCACTGGACAACCGGGAGGCCATGTTTCCGAGCGAGTGCCCTTCTCCAGGACGCTCTGCCTGAACAAATCGAAAATAAAGGCATCAGTTGTGAAACATTAAGTATGTGGACAGTAAGTCGCCTAGCTTGTTGTCTGTGGACTGAATTATTACTGGGACGGTCTAAAAAGTCTAAAAGTCTAAAGGTATCCTATACATCACTACAGACAGTTTATCTAAAGCCACACCATGACACAGCATGCAGAACAATGTGTATATTGACGCAGCTTACTTTCATGAGGAGAATCCGCGGAGAGTCTTTCTCGCAGTCAGCATGTTCCAGGGTTCGTTAGATTGGAGCATTTAAATAACGTCTTTTTCTGACATTTGGAGTTCGCCTAGTAGCTGCAGTAAAAGCTAAAAGCAACTTCCAGTGTATGCTGATTTCCTAATGAACGCTGAGAAGACATCCGGCAGGCTTTAAGGTTGAAAGTGAAAGTGGACAGACACCTACGTCATCGCTTCATATGCAGTTAAACAGTTCACAATCATCTGATTTCATTCAACAAATATTTTCACTACAAAGAAAGGTTTCACCATTCACATAATATTCATGATACTGTTCTTAAAGTTTTCTTAAAGTCCTGTTTTTATGAACGTATTATATGTTGGACAATTTCTGATATGCTCCTCTTCCAAAAACTGATATCTTTACTGAGCCCAACTCCAGGACCAGGAGACTGAATGAAGCTCAGGACTAAGATCTGTTATTTAGAGGGGAATATTGAAATAATAAAAGGTTAAATAAAAATGAAATATGTACTGAGGGATTGTGGTGTTTGTCAGTTTCTGACACATGCTATATCGTTTTCTTGTATTTACAGTCCCATGGTGCTGTTATACGAGCTTAATCATGGTAAAGGCCAGAGTGAAGACACAGAGCAGTGAGAATGAAAAAAATGAATAATAATAACACATATTCACTCATTGAAATGAACCGGCAGGGTTACTGATATCAGATCAATAACTGTGCATTAAATGTGGGTTTGTAGATGATGTTAATTTCAAATAAAAATGTTTTGTGATAAAGGAGCTAACTGCATCACATGTATGTGCTTCACAGAGATCTGGGTTTTACACTTTACACTCTTTTTTGACCACCGGCCGACCTCTGACCTGACTTTAGTCATCTGAAGAACCGACCCAAAACCCACTCAGGCTCACAGTGATCAGCCTGTAATGCTAGAGTGATTATATAGTGAGGTCTGTTTCTGGCATTGTTCTGGTAGAAGTACAGCAGAAGTGAATCAGAGTCAGTAAACCCGGAGTCAAGCTCCACCACTCGGTGCTACATTCACCCAGACTGAGAAACAAAACTTACACCAGCAAAGCCCATCCCCCAGCGGTAAGTGCGTGCAGACGCCATTATCTAAGAGTTCTATTCACTAAGCATGTCCAGTAGTGCTGATTCTGGATCAGTGCTTTTACACTACATAGTGACGGAGGTCTGTAAGGAGTGAAACAGACCTGATCCTGGATCTGCTGTCCTGTTTCTGAGATTGTGAACTAGCATAGCTTCAGAATCACATGAAATGGCTGCGATCTACGAGTCATGATTTTAATATTTCTGCTTCACATAATCCGGGTGTTTAAAAAGCATAATTTTAATATGAAATGATCACTTTAATATCATCATTTTATATTTCTGTTCTCAGTTTCTGTGCTAAGAGCAGCCTCTCCATTACAAGAGAACTAGGTCTGCACAGGACTAATAGACTGAAGATGAGTTCACTGCAAATCTAGTCTGTATTTGTATAGAGAACATTTGAACAGAGCTGAGCATGAGGTTTATGTAACATAGGCCTTAAAATAACCTTAAGATTAACTTAATGGTTCAATATTACAGATTTTATTCTGAGTTCCACTTTATCACTGCTACAGCCGGAACTGACCTCGTTATCTAGATGTCGTTGAGCTGACTTTGATATTGTACAGCAGGAAAGCCTGGCTATTTATTATCTACATCTGAGCTGGTAAAAGTACAGCAGCAGAAGTGAAGCAGAGTCAGTAAAACACGGAGGCGAGCTCCACCACTCGGTGCTACATTCACCCAGACGGAGAAACGAAACTTACACCAGCACAGCCCATCCCCCTGTAATTGCGTGCAGACGCCATTATCTAGAGTGATATTCATTCATCATCTTCAGCAGTGCTGATCCTAGTTCAATGCTTTTACAAGACATAGTGATGGAAGTCTGTAAGGAGTGAAATAGATCTCAGAGATCTCAACTAAAACCATGTCTGTCTTACTCAAGTGTGTGTGTTAGCTTTATATTCACAGATTCTAATTAAACATTTTGCCCTCATTACATATCATATTATTAATTTTATTTTCTATTATTTCTTATATTTTCTATAAGTACTTGTGTACATGTACAAGTTAATTCAATGGCTTATGGCAAACAGCCCAAACCGCTACCAACTTTGAATAAAGGTTATTTTATTAAACCTCTGACATCATTTTCTGTCAAAAAACCTGTACTAGCTCATAAGACTTATATATGTGGTGGTTGAACTTCTCTATAGAGTTTATATGGTTTGCATGTAAAACTGCATTCATTGAGCCATGTTTATGTACCTGTAATATGATTACTGTCTGTTTTTCTGTAACTGAATACATTATTACTTTTATTTACACTTTTTATATTTGTGGGTGTATAGGCTTAGGAAGCTGCATCACTTTACAATGTGGATTCTCAAGTGCAGCAGACAGCAGCTTCACTCCACATCAGATCTCAATGGAAAAAAAATCATGCAGAATATCTTTCCTCATATGGACTGGATAATGTGTTAGGAAAGAAAGTATGCCACATCATTTAATGGAAATGAATAATAGTGCAGTAATAGAAAAATAGTGCAGCAGGCAAGTCCATTTAACTGAAATTCCATTGCAGCAACTCAAAATGGTACTCAGTAGTTTGTATGGCCTCCATCAGATGGACCGAAACATAATGTCCCAGAGGTGTTCTATTGGATTTAGGTCAGGCGAGTGGGGGCGCCAGTCAATGGTATCAGTTCCTTCATTCTCCAAGAACTGCCTGCAAACTCTTGCCATATGCTAGCTGAAAGTGGACGGACCCGGACGTAGAGCTGAGATAGCCCCAGTTCCAGCAAAAGTAAGTTTTATCTGTTTATTAATGAATATTCAGTCGGGGTATTGGCCAGGTTTTTGTGTTTATATGTCGTTCCACCTTAAACAGTGCACACCGAGTGACAAAGAAAAGTTTATCTGTTTATTAATGAATATTCATTCGGTTTATTGGCTAGTTTCTCGTGTTTACATTTTGTTCCACCTTAAACAATGCACACCGAGTGGCTAAAATTAAGGTTTAACTGTTTATTAAGTTAACACAAGAACCTGGCCAATAACCCGACTGAATATTCATTAATAAACAGATAAAACTTACTTTTGCTGGAACTGGAAGCTGTCTCGACTCTACGTCCAGGTCCGGGTCCGTCCACTTTCAGTGTCCCTCGGAAACACTTCCGTTGTGTTTTGAGGCTTTCTGCATGTGTTTTGGAAGTTGCATGTGTTTTGGAAGTTGCATGTGTTTTTAGTGTTTGCTGCGCGTTTGAGACTTTGCAGCGCGTTCGGTTAATGGTTTGCAAGCGGTCTCATTTTGATGCTTGTGTTCTCAGATCTTGCAGCGGATTTTGCTAATGTTGTGCAAGTTGTGTCATTTTGATGCTTGTGTTTTGAGACTTTGCAGTGCGTTTTTCCTTGCAGTGCGTTGGGCTTTCTCGGCCACCGTACCTGAGTTCATGACATATATAAACTGCAGCTGTAACTCCTACTCTGGTTGACCCTGGAGTGACCTCATCTATTTGCACTCTAAAGGCCTCTGCACACTGGACACGCTGTCACATCATGTAGCATCCAAAAATTCAAATCCATTGATTTAAATGGAAGTACACACAGTGCATCAACACATATTTTGCCATTATTACATTAAATTAATGCCATACTGAGACCACAAACAGCCGCAACAGATCACACAGGGCTTGAAATGTACACCACACAAAGGCAGCCAGTCTTCCAGATAAACAGACAAATGCTAACAGTGTGTTAGCTCAGCTAACTTGACTAGCTGAGACTTTTCAGCTTGTACCTTTCAGCTAGTAAACAGCCAGTCTGTGAAGAGGTAGTAAACTGATACCAAGCGTGATAAGTGAGCAGATTTCCATGCTCAGGCTAAAGTTCTGGTCTTTTCTGGACTTGTGAAGAAGCAGAGTTAACCTGCGTGCTACACAGAAAGCCCCCAGGGGTGTACTGCTCTAATTCTGTCATTCATCTAGGCCCTAATGAGGATAATGTGGCCATAATTGGGATAATTAGGACTTTCTGTAAATTTCTGTGAACAGGGTATTTGGGCTGCAGACTTCAGCAGCCTTTGTCTATTTGTGTTATATATGCCCTTAAAATCATAGTGCATGAATCCCACAAACAGCTGTGACCCTGTTTGGCCACACGATGGCACTATAGCTCAACATTTTGCCTTTGATCAGCACGTCCACCACCATGAGCTGCACTAAGGAATAGCGAGCACTCTGCTGGTTAATATAAATGCAACACATTTATTTCATTTATTAGTAATTCAACAGTTAACAATGCAAATGATTAGCACAATAATTACAGAACAAAACATATTAAACTGTATGTTTATTTATTTACTTATTACATTCTCTAAAACATTTTCCTGAAGTATATACACATATATAGACCTTCCGAAAAAATGCACAAACATTATTTACAAAGTTAGGCAAACTTGTATACTTGACATGCACCTTTACTAGATGTACAAGTCAAAGGGGTAAGATCAGTAGAAATAAGCTGGTGAGCATAACAGGGATGATTAGGACAGACATATGGCTCAGATTTGATGCTGAATAAGGATAGTTTAAGAATGTGTTACACTGGGAATGTCTTGTTAAACAGTGTTTCAGTATGCAAAACATTCCTACCTTGAACACCTTGAAATAACTATAATTATGATTCTATAAACATAATGAATTATTAAAATCAGAATTAGAATTTTAGAATGAGGCATTATAACAGTGTCATACCTGGCTTTGTAACTGACTTCATTAACATTAGTTTTTATATAAAATTGTTTATTAACCTCAGCAATAATGAGTATCATCTCTTCAATATCACTGTATTTACTGAAGCAACACCTAATCAAAAAAGATTTTTCCCCTTGTGGATAAAAGAGTTTACAATGAGTCTGGACTTCCATCGGATCACTCAAGCCACTTTTGGAGGTGGTCAAAGACGGATCTGCACCTTCACTTCCTTATGCTGGCAGTGTTGCTTGACATGGGGAAACCTTGCGAGTAGGTGAACTGGACAGGACTAAATCGGGAAAAATGGCATGAAAGTATATGCCAAAATACATGTTGATCCAAACAGGCTCACACATCTCTGATCTTTCCACACAGGCCAGTGTGGTTGTTAGTGGGCTGAAAGACAGAGGTGAGGACAGGACTTCAACAAGTGCTTCAACAAGTGCCTTTAGACTGACTCAGCCAACAGCTCAGCATTTTAACTTCCAGTGGAGGTCAAAACAAGACTACCCAGTCTAAATCCTGACACTTGGACATCTGTTAAGTGTCACTTAAAACAGAAGTATAGCTTTAGAAGTAGAAGCTGGATCTGCGTCTGCTCTAGTAATGAAGTACGCAATCATTGTTGTTTACACTGCATGCAAATTTTTCTGAACTGTGGAAATTTCCTCTTTTTCATGTCTCTCTCTGCTTTTTCTCTCTGAAGATTCAGCATCATTTCATCCATCTCCTTTTTATGCTCACAGTGCAGTTGGTCTATTTGATCATCTTTATGCCTTAACCACTTCATTCATCTCGCTTCTCAGCTCTTCCTGTAAGGGGCCGCCCGCGCCGTGGTCCTCCCAGAGGGAGGCCACGATCTACCACTCGCAGTAATCAGGCTGATTGAGAACACCTGGTTACTGCCCTTATAAGGACTGCCCACTGGGCAGATGGTGCAGAGTCTTGATTCAGTTCAGAACATACCATGCTGGTAGTACAGCTTGTACATGCTCACAAGACAAGACAAGACAAGACAAGACAAGACAAGACAAGACAAGACAAGACAAGACAAGACAGCTCACCAGCCATCTTGGGTCCTCCCCTTCGAGGCTGCTTACAGTTTCTTTCCCTTTGTTTTGTTTGAGAAAATTATTTTAGGTTTAGAGCTCAGAAGATACTTGTTCTCCTTTCCTGGGTATCTTCCTTTTTAGTTTCACGATACAAACTGAGTGCCTGTAGTTTGATCGCCTTTTTCTTTCTGTTTGTTTTCTTTCTGTTTTTGTTCTTGTTTTCCTGTCGTTTCTTTGCCCTTTGTTTATACTAAAGCCCTGCCAGCCTCCTTTTGGCATTTGCAGTGGTGTAGCGGGTAGCGTGTTCACCTCCTGCACTCAAGAGCGCCGGTTCAAATCCCGGTCCTTGTATATCTGATTTGTTTTCCACTGCGTGGCATCTGCATTTGAGTCCACCCTGGTGGAGGTTTCCATCAGGTCGTGAAATAAATAAACGAGACAACAATCCAGAGAGAATTCTCTCCATATAAGGATTGTTGCCCCGTTACACTTCCTCTTTCTCCTTAACTGCTGTTTCCACACTTTTGTCCATCTCATTTCTGAGTTCTTCCTGTCTCTCCCGAATTGCTCTTTGGTCTGGTCTGCCATGTTCTCATTGTTGAAGACGTGATAGCTCCCTCCATCACTTCCCTCAGCTCGTTCTCTGCCTCTGCTAAATACTCCTCTATGGGGGTCTGCTTCAGTTGGTCCCCCCTAGTAAAGAGAATGATGGTGTGTTTGGATGCCTCATCACCAAAGACACACTGCAGTCTCTTCACTGTCTGTCGATCCTCCCCAGTGATGCGATCAAGTTTGAGCACCAGGAGAAAGGCGTGTGGTCCAGGGCAGGACAGTGCGATACATTCAACCAGTCTGTTAATTACTACTTTTTCTGTCAGGTCAAACAAGCCCGGAGTGTCGACCACAGATACTTTACAGCCACCAACCTCTGCTGTTTTCTTCATGCAGTCTTTGGTTACTGATTGGGCAGAACAGGACACGTGGAAGGCCATCTGGCCCAAAATGATGTTTCTTCCCCACACCAGTCTTCCCCACCAGTACAATCCTTATATCGGACACTTAAAACAGAAAACAGAGAAATGTCAAGGGAGGACACTGACTGAAAAAAGATAACTATGGTGTTGTTCACATTTTGCTTTTTATTCTGATTATTAATAGTCTAAATATAACAGTAGTAGTTTCATTTTTATACTAACTGTAATTAATAATCTCACTGAGAAACAATATGTGTGCAACAGTGAGAGAGACGTACTGAGATGTACTACACTGAAGTGAAATGATATAGCACCTTGGAATATTCAGCAATCACTACTTTTTCTAAACACTGTGTAGTAATGTGTAAATGGTTAGGTATTTTGAGAACCAGTAGGGGGCACTAGAGCAAAGCTGCAGTGGGTGTCTGAGAGGAAGAAGAGCTAGTTGAAGCTAGTGGCTGCCGGGAGAAACAGGGTTGTTGTGAGTTCCTGCACCTGGTTTAATAAAGACAACCTAAAGGTTTGGTTGGCCTGTCTTTTTTATGTACTTTTGATATCACGGATATCACACACTGTTCCCGCATGTATCCATTGGAGCAATTCACTGAATTAGAAATCTAACCCTGCTGGAAAAATGGTCTGGGCATTTCATTTCTTTCTTCATTATTGCTGTCAAATATGATTAAAACTGGTTATATGCCTTTCCGTTAATTGCTAAATGTCTAATTATTTTAAGGCTTTTTTTAATTACTTCAACTGTTCTTTTACTGTTTTTCCTGTTCTTATTTGTAGCCAAGATGTTTCATTTGCAGTTACTTTGCTTCAGACAGCCTCACACAGGATTTTAGCTATAACTTCATATTAGTGTGCTGCCTCTTAGTTTAGTTCATCCCAGTAATATTTTATTTCATTTTAATATTATATTTATTACTACTTACTTATTTATTACTAATTACTTTTATATACTAAATATTAAAGAAATCACAAAACTAGACCACTTACTAAAAGCCTAAGTGCAGCATGTAAATCCCAATAATAAATAAAACTCTTTGTGGCCTTTGTGCAAATACAGGTTACATATGCAGTAAAGCTGCTCTTTAGATATGTTAATCAGTCGTGTACTGATTGAAGAAAGTTCTGTAAGAACTTACAGCAGGAACTACACTGTACGAATACTGTGTATCAGTCTGGAGAGCTTGGACAGTTAACACAAGGTTCTTTATTAAAAACAAAGCTTAAGTAACCCCAAGCATTCCTTTTAATTTACAATTATTTCCATATTTTTATTTAAATAATGTTTAATATGGCCTTCAGGTAACTTACATGTAGGATCTTCATGCATGCTGCTTGTCTCCTCTGATCTGGTGTCAGTTTTATGTACTGAGGCAAGAAAACAAAGTAGTTTTAGTTTAGTGGGTTGGAGCTTTATGGACAAACAAACCTACAATAAAATATCAGTCAGTCTGATGATTTTACCTGTGCAAAATCTGAACTCTGTCTGCATTTCAGTGTTGTCAGAATTTCCATCTTTTACTATTTTCTTGTACTTAATTGTAGCAGACGAGTTGAAACAGCTTTTTACTTCATAAACTCACAGAAAAAAAAGAGTCCCCTGTGACTGTAACATACTTAATAACGTGTGATACCTCCACAAGCACCAATAACAGCTGTGACTGGATTGGGCATGTACTGGACAAGTTTCTGGATGTAGGCCACATCAATGTTCAGACACACTTACATCAAAGAATTGTGAGGTGGGCCAGATTTGGTGGATCCTTCCCTGGCACAATTCCGAGGAGAATTCCCTGTAGACTGGGATTTTATCCACTGCTAGTAGACCCATATGACCGTACGCTTCCATACACCTGCAGATTCAGCTACTTCCTTCACACTATGGTCTTTGACACGCCCAAATGCAGTCACTTCTTTTAGCCAATCATTAACATCTGCTTTGGAGCCATTTTCCACACATGGAACGAGACATACAACCACCTTAAACATGCAATGTGACTTATCTTTTGTTGGGTGATCTTATGAGCATATTGCATCCCCATAATTTGGGGCTTTCCCAACATGACAATGCAAATAGAATAATCATAAATTAGGATAATAAAGAAAGATGAATAGATCTGCAGTAAATCTGCTCTTTAGTCATGTATATCAGTCGTGTACAGATTGGAGGGAGTGGTGGAGGATGCCAGAGTGAAGCAGAAACTACACTGTAAGAATGCTGTGTATACATTTTGAAATGTGTAGATCTGACAATTACATCTTAAATATTTTACATTTTATGTTACATAACGTATGGTCTGAGCACTGACAGACTGATCCCCATCCCACCCCTTTAACCTCTGCAGCAATGCTGGCAACACTCCTACGTCTGTTTTCAGAAGACAACCTCTGAATATGATGCTGAGCATGTGCACTCAGCTTCTTTGGTGGACCATGGCGAGGCCTGTTCTGAGTGGACCCTGTCCTGTTAAACCGCTCTATGGACTTGGCCACCGTGCTGCAGCTCAGTTTTAGGGTGTGGATTCTTCTTATAGCCTAGGCCATCTTTATGTAGAGCAACACTTCTATTTTTCAGATCCTCAGAGAGTTCTTTGCCATGAGGTGCCATGTTTAACCTCATTTATCACCAAATTTAACACACCTGCTCTCCATTCACACCTGAGACCTTGTGACACTAATCAAAGAGTCACATGACACTGGGTATGGAAAATGGTTAATTGGGCACAGTTTGGCCATTTTCACTTAGGGGTGTACTCACTTTCGTTGCCAGCAGTTTAGACATTAATGTCTGTGTGTTGAGTTATTTTGAGGATACAGCAAATTTACATGGTTATGCAAGCTATACACTGACTATTTTACATTGTATCAAAGTGTCATATCTTCAGTGTTGTCCCATGAAAAGATATAATAAAATATTTACAAAAATGTGAGGGGTGTACTTACTTTTGTGAGATACTGTATATCAGTCCTGTACTGATTGGAGAAAGTGGTGGAGGTTGCCAGAACGGAGCAGAAACTGCACTGTAAGAATGCTGTGTGTAACATTTGAAATGTGTAGATCTGACAGTTAAAACGTAATTATTTATACTACCAGTCAGAAGTTCAGATACCGCTACTCATAGCAGGTTCTCCTTATGTTTATTTTAATGCTTTCCTGTAGAGTATAAAGTGAAGACATCAAACTATAAAATAGCACTCACGGAATTATACAGTCCACCTTAAAACACCTCCAAAATCGACCTTTACAGGAGGATGCAATGCATTGACGTTGATATGACAGATGTCTTTCTAAACACACACACAAATATATATTCACTTCTGAATCACAGTTATAATGAACATTATAATCCATGTTGTTATATGATGATCCTGTCACGCCCCTATTTTTTCTCAGGCCAACTGGCTTCTATAGTTCTGATCCACAAAAATTAATGAACTGCAGCCCAAAGTACAAAAAAGCAGGTCAAATCCACATCAAAACAATCTGAAGTCATTAACATGGCCTGAATAACAAATGAACGTCTGGGTCGGGCATTCACTGATTTCACAGTTCCCTGATGTGAACATCATTGAATATCTGGACATGGATATACCTCAAAAGAGCAGTGTATGCAAGATGGGCCAGGAATCTCACAGAACTGGAATACTTTTGTAAGGAAGAATGGATGGGTTCTTCAAAATATCTCCAAGTAGAGTCCTGACACATCATCTAACACAGGGGTGTCCAGCCTTATCTGCAAAGAGTCCATGTGGCTGCAGATTTTCATTCCAACAAAGTAGCCTGAGACCAACTGATTTACGAATCACGAGTTACTGTCCGTTATGGACAAGCTTGGACATCTCTGTTGTAGCAGCTCAGCAAAATGTGAATAAGAACTGCATAAGGGTTTATTTAAAATGAATGCTGAATTTACAGAAGCTTTATTTCTGTAATATTTCCTCAAATGTCTCTATAACCTTCACTAGGAAATTCGATCAGCTGCTTTTTAAACATCAGCAGAGCAAAATCACGTTCTTCCTGATTTCACCAGTCTGCAGTCTGTGTATTTAAATAGCACACTTAAGACCTGCTTATCTAAGAGTGGGGAGATAGCAGTGCTTAGTAGTTCCTTGTTGTGCCTGGTAAGTCATAACTGGCTTCAGAAGTCACATGATTTAAAAAAAGAAAAAAAAAACAAAAAAAACAAAACAACAAGGCCTCAAAACCTGAGTGTTAGAGAATGTGTTTTTAAGTCAAGAGTACCTTAACCACTTATTTCATAGCCCACACAAAACCTACTTGTGTGACGAATTCACCACATTTCATTATATTTAGTATTAGCCAATATATATAAAATATTACTCTAAAAATCCATTTGTTTCTTCTGGACTCCAGTTCCCCACTTCTGCCCTACACTCACTAACCACGAGATTGTATTCATATTTACTGGTTCCCTGATAAAATATTGTAATTTTAACCAAATATTAATTTTTTGTAATCTCATTACTTTATGGTACTTTTTGTCAGATCAGAATCATAGATTTTGATTTATTATGGCTCTAATGTCCTATTATCATTTCTGGAACAAGACTCTTAATCAGCTCAGTTTAGGTGAAGAGACTCTAGTGTCTCTCAGTCCACCAGTCTTTAATAGAAGATCATTAATTAGTCTGACACTGATGTCTATTCACATGATCATCAGCACAGAACACTGAAGGAGAACAGGTTCCATTAGCTAGAACCAAGCTCTGTCCAACAGCTCAAAACCAGCTCAAAACAAAGTGACTGGTGTGCCCTGATTGGTGGGCTCGCCTAAAACTTCTCTCATTTGTTACATTTTTATGCAAACATGTGCATCATGTGTCTGATCCACAGCACACATGCCCACTAGAAGAACGACCCACCAAACAGATAACTCCTGCTCAGTGGTGATCCAGACCATTGACACACAGTATTAAACAGAAAACCTTAGAAACAAGTCATGTCTATCCATTAAACTATATTAGACAAACTACAATCATACTCACACTGAGATTTAACCTTCATTTTATTGCATTTAAAATAGCAAATTCTCACCCAAAGTAGAAGAGTTAACAAACAAAAAACAAAACAGATTCTATACTGCATATTATATACATCTGAACTTAATGGTGGAAATATATTTCAAAAGACTGTCTTTACTTGAGAAGAGTATACTTAACATTAGCCTTTAGCATGTGGATCAAATCAGGAATAGGCAGAAGAATTAGGTATAGGCCACAGTCAGTCTTAAATTTGGGAGCTTTCATAAGAGGAATTCATTTTAAGTGGATTAAGTCGACATGAGCAATTTCATGTTGCTGCATAATGGGACAAATTCATCTTATGCGTGAAACTAAACATCAAAATCAGCTTTGGTGAACACACAAATTTATATCCTCAACCAACAGCATGACTGCTTTGCCTGTGTTGACCCCTACAGGTCCCTTCATAGCACTGAACCTCAAAAAGTACAGGAAATGTTACTTTAACCAGCATCTACACACACACACCTTTTATCTTCCACTGATTATATAAAAACTATGAAAGAATATAATATTATCATCATTCTTGTGGTTTTAAGGTTTATCGGTAGCTCTATTGTCCGCCATGTTAGAGTAAATGGTGTTAGCGGTAACGCTACTGTTGCCTGTTTTCCAGGTGCTCGGGTGCTAGACACTGCCAGGCGTCTCCCTACTGCGCTCAGCAACCGAAACGCCTTCGGGACCGTGGTCATCCATGTGGGGACCTACGACATCCATGCTCGGCAGAGTGAGGTCCTGAAGGAGCATTACCAGACGCTGTTGGATACCGCCAGGAAAGCAACGAACGCCAGGATCGTTATCTCCGGACCTCTCCCCACCTACAGGAAGGGTTGCGAGCGGTTCAGCAGGCTCTTCGGGCTGCAGTCCTGGCTTCGCGGCTGGTGTGCGGTCAACGGCCTTGGTTTCGTGGACAACTGGTCGTCGTTTTGGGAGCAGCCGGCTCTCTACCGGAGGGAGGGGCTTCATCCTAGTCACCTAGGATCCCGTATACTCTCCCAGAACATCAAGAGGGCCGTCCGCTGACTGCGGAAAGGAGACCATGTAAGTAGCGCGGGTAAACAGCCCCTAGCTTACTCTAGTGATTGTAGCGTATGTCTTACTGCCAATGCTGTAAACAAGGCAAGTACTACTAATATGGTTAACAGGATTACAAATACTCATAGTACTGTTGAAAGTCAAGCTTATACAAGCGTTCTCAATATCCCTACTACTGCCATATGCTACAGCATTGAGACTGTGTCTGTTACCCGTCGCGCTCGTAAACGTCGACGTAGAATAATCAGTCCCAACAATCTCGTTAAAGTTAAGTTAACCTCTCGTAGTGGCAGCGCTAGTGGCAGCTCTCGCATTAAGCTCGGTCTACTTAATATACGGTCTCTGGCACCAAAAGCAGTTATTGTAAATGAAATAATTACTGATAAGCAACTTAATGTGTTATGTCTCACTGAGACGTGGGTTAAACAGGGTGAATATTTAGCTCTAAATGAATCTACCCCACCAGGGTTCAGTTATTATCACACCCCACGTATCAGTGGTAGAGGTGGAGGTGTAGCTACAATCTATAACTCTAATATGCACCTCACTCAAATTACAGGCCCTGAAACAAATGCCTTTGAATTTCAAAACATCAGAGTAGCTAGCACCTGTTCTGGATCTGCTAGCTTTATATTAGCTACAGTATATCGTCCCCCAGGTCCTTACTCAGAATTTCTTACGGAGTTTGCAGAGTTTCTAACAAATATAGCCCTCTCTGCAGATAAGGCTCTTATAGTCGGAGACTTTAACATTCATTTTGAAAATAATCTAGACCCTTTAAAAATAGCATTTGAGGCTCTTATTGACGCCATGGGTTATACACAAAACGTGATAGGACCTACTCACCGCTATAATCATACCCTAGATTTGGTACTATCACGAGGAATCAGGGTAGAAAACTTAGACACGGTCTTTCAGAACGACTGCATCTCAGACCATCATTTAATAATATATGAAGTTGCCTTAGACTATAATATTTACGTGCCGCCACACTACCGATATAAACGAAATATCACTACCTCTACTATAGATGCCCTTATAAACAGGCTACCTGATCTATCAAACGTCCCTGCCCCGTTGGGCCTCGATGAGCTTGAAGGTAGCACTGAAATACTGAAATCCACTCTTCTGTCAACTCTCGACAGTGTGGCACCGATAAAGAAGAAAAATGTTAGAAGAAAAACACTTGCGCCATGGTACAGCGAACATACTCGTATACTAAAACAAAAATCCCGTAGTCTGGAGCGTAAATGGCGTATAACAAAATTAGACTGCTTCCGAGTGGAAAAACACCGTCATAGAATATAAACATGCCCTAAGCACAGCTAAAGCTGCCTACTTCTCATCACTCATTGAGAAGAACAAAAATAATCCTAAAGTCCTATTTAGCACTATATCGAAACTAACTAGTAACATTAAACAGTTTGACGATTGTATCCAAACTACATACAGCTGTGACGAGTTTAGCAAATTCTTCGAAGACAAAATAGAACACATTAGAGCACAAACCCAAAACACGTCTCTAAATATAATGATACAGCATGACGCGTGCCCTGTCAGCTCTAAAGGTGAACTGCTATCGCTTAGCCCCATCACTCAGGATGAATTAATGAAGCTAATTAGCTCTTCCAAGTCCTCTACTTGTATTCTAGACCCAATACCGACGAATCTACTCAAACAGATCATCCCCTATGTGGTTAAACCTCTGCTTTCTATAATTAACTCGTCCCTTAGTCTCGGACACGTACCGAAATCCTTAAAAGTTGCAGTGGTAAAACCCCTAATTAAAAAACCTGAGCTCGATCCTAACGAGCTTGCCAGCTATAGACCAATTTCCAATCTCCCTTTTATATCAAAAATTCTAGAAAAAGTCGCATCACAACAACTTAGCTCCCACCTACATGAAAACTCTCTTCATGAGATGTTTCAGTCTGGCTTTAGACCTTACCACAGTACTGAAACTGCATTAACTAGAGTAGTAAATGATCTCTTGATGTCACTTGATAATGGTCAAATCTCTATATTAGTTCTTTTAGATCTCAGTGCTGCTTTTGATACCATGGACCACACAATCCTCCTTGATAGGCTAGAAAATCAGTTTGGCATTAAAGGACAGGCCTTATCCTGGTTCCGATCGTATCTCACTGAGCGCTATCAATTTATTAGTCTCAATAATAAGCACTCTAATCGTACACGAGTAAGATACGGTGTCCCTCAAGGGTCACTGCTCGGGCCTCTTCTGTTCTCTCTTTACATGCAGCCTCTAGGTAACATAATCTGTAGTTTCGACGTCAGCTTTCACTGCTATGCAGACGACACACAACTATATATATCGGCCAAACCAAACGAGGCTTTAAACCTAAATAAACTTGAAGAATGTGTTAATAAAATCAGATACTGGATGGCCACCAATTTCCTTCAGCTCAATCCAAGCAAGACTGAGGTCCTGCTACTCGGACCAAATGCAGAGAGAACTAAACTCTCACAATTCGTCTTGAATATAGATGGCCACACTATTATTCCAAGCTTGACTGTAAAAAATCTAGGCGTCATCTTCGATACTAGCTTATCTTTTGATGCACATGTCTGTAACATAGTTAGGACAGCATTCTTCCATCTGCGCAACATCGCTAAATTACGAAATATCCTCTCCTTAAAAGACGCGGAAAAGCTTGTGCATGCCTTCATAACTTCTAGGCTGGATTATTGTAATACCCTTTTAGCAGGATGCTCAAATAAGGCTCTACATAAGCTCCAGCTGGTCCAGAATGCAGCTGCTAGAGTCCTTACTAGAACAAAGAAATCTGACCATATTTCCCCAATACTGTCATCACTACACTGGCTACCAGTTAAATTTCGTGTGGAGTATAAGACTCTACTCTTAACGTATAAATCCTTAAATGGTCTGGCGCCGCAGTATCTTAGTGAACTGCTTCAGTCGTACAAACCCAAACGTGCGCTACGCTCACAAAATAGCGGCCTGCTGACCGTACCTAGAATTAGAAGAACCACAGCAGGTGGTCGAGCCTTTTCTTGTGTAGCCCCGAAAATGTGTAATTCTCTCCCTTTATCTGTTCGGGAATCAGACACACTCTCTACATTCAAAACTAGACTCAAAACTTACTTGTTTGCACAAGCATTTGGCTGATATCATCTGTTTACCACTATAATTCACATTTCTCCATAAATGGTCCAAACACCCAAACTGTCTTCTCTCCCTCTCATCTGTCTTTTCTATGAGCTGAGCTACGCTGATGGATAACACAGAGGGGCTACCAGAGGATCTCTCTCCAGGACTCTCAGGACTGCACACACTCCATTCATACAACATTCATAGCCTACCTCTCATTCCTCCTAATCTCTCTCTCTCTCTCTCTCTCTCTCTCTCTCTCTCTCTCTGTCTCTCTCTCTCTCTCTCTCTCTCTCTCCTTCCTCTTCTTTGTTAAGCACAGGAATGACACTTCTCTGGAATGATCACATGTGAACCCCCAGAGCAGCTGAGTCACCTGGGCATCAGCGCCACCGTGGGTCTCCTGCCCTGTTTCTCCAGTTCATCACGCGGCAGGACAACAACATTTAGATGACCAAGCGTTTTGGCTCTGATTATGAGCTCTGTCTATGGGTCTGCTCCATCTTCGCAGTTACTACCGTCCTGGACTAATCAGACTGTATCTAATAGATATTCTAAGCTCTTATTCCTGTCTTTTCTCTTCATCCGGGATCGACCCGAGGAGGTTGGGTTTCCGCTCTTGAGCCTGGTTCCTCCCGAGGTTTCTTCCTTACCCAAGGGAGTTTTTCCTCGCCACTGTTGCCTCTGGCTTGCTCAAGGGGGGCTTGGACCCGGGTTTCTTACATCTGTACATTAACGCCGTTTTTATTTTCTCTTTTCTTGTTCGTTTAAAAAAAAACAAACTTATTTTCTGTGAAGCTGCTTTGAGACAACGTTGGTTGTAAAAAGCGCTATATAAATAAATTTTGATTGATTTGATTGATTGGTAGATGAGTTTGTCAGCTGGCTAACATCCATGTTAGCTCTTATGCTAAACATAGCTGCACAAAAACCATTAGTGACAGAGGCTATCTAGGTTTTACTACAGATCAGTGTGTACTATGTCTTGTACTGTATAATTATTGGCATTCACTTTTGTCATAAGACTGTTTACTGTTTAAGTAGATGAGTTAGCCAGCTTGTTAACACCACAACAGCGGGCGGCAGGATGGCGGCAGAAACAAGAGGCATGTGGATTTTCTCCTGAATCGCTCTTTTTCTCATTCTCATACATCTCGTTGGTGTAGAAGCCACCGTCATTCTCTGACACCATGGCTGCGTCCGAAACCGCCTGCTACCGTACAACTCAGTAGATAAAAGCAGTACGCGAGAATGTGTAGTGTGTCCGAAGCCACCGTAGTCATAAAGCAGTAGGCAAAAGTTCCTCGGATGACGTACTGCTTCCGGTGAGATTTTCAAGTACGCGAGCACAGCACACTGTGCTATCCCATGATTCCACTGGAGCTGTGTAGGCGTTCCAAGTTGAGGAAGAAAAAATGGCGGAAAGCGGGACGTCGGCTCTGTACAAGTGCAAGTAATCTACAACTAAAAACATCTTAAAATGTTAAGATTTTGTGCAACACCAAGTAACGTTATGAACTGCTTTGTTCTAAGAGACACAGAGAGAAGCACATGAACCGTGGTCCAATTTTTATAAATGTAAGTGTTAGGGGTCTTGCTCAAGTACCCTTATTGGTATAGTGTAGGATGCTTGCCAAAGTGGGGGATCGAAATTCTGCAGTGTGAGAAGTGGAAGTGTTACCCACTACACCAGCCACATCGCACAGTGATTGTTCTAGTGGAGATTAAATATGGACATTATATTGGTTCTAATGTGAAAGTACAGAGTTCTGACGAATCAAAGAAAAACCCACATGTGTATTTTGGTGCACTATGGTCTTTACAGTGTGAAACCCACTGGACCACATAGATACAACAGATAGAATGTTACAAAACCCAAACTGTGGTAGTTAGGCATGCAATGTCAGAGCTAAATAGGCTTGATTTCAGAAAGAACACATAAGGGATATACAGCACTCATTCACTTTTCTTTTGTTAAACAACTAGTCTTTTCATTCAGGTCTTCACTGCTCGCAGCCATCTTATGGACAGGAGGTGGATGAAAATGGCGTCAGACAGCTTTTGTGCATCTTACTTTCGTTTTTGTATGTGCAGCTGAGTTTCAAAAGGATCTGCACTCCCTATGTAGTGCACTAGGTAGGTCATGACACTGACGGCCATAATAAAAGCTTATTGCTATTGAGCCAAAGCTGCTCGGTTCCCTGCCTACTGATTTACTACTATTCAGGTGTAGAAGCCACACCCACCCAGTGCCCTAAAGAGGAAGAAGGAGAGATTTGAGATCCAGCCTCCACCGTCTTACCCCCCAGGTGTGGGACGTGTGTCAAGGCTACTGAAAGGTGTGTCCCTGCTGTACGCCAGTTACTTTTTATACATGTGTAACAAAATCACTCTAACGCGACGCTGGTTCTCCATCAGGAGATGAACATTCACTAGATGCAGACTTAACCCCGCAGTCTACAGCGATGGAGGACACTGACAGTAAGTATTAGACTACAGCCGTACACTGGAGTGGACAGTGCAGGCCCAGAACCCGACATAAAGTAGTTAGTAGTTACAGACAGTTAGTGTTTGTTTCACTTTCAAGGTTGACTATAATATTTGAATAAATTTACACTGAGAAACAATTCACCACTGAAGCTAAAACTTATTCTTGTGAAGAACAACAAGATTATGGATGTCTGACAACAAGTGGTGGTGGTGGGGTTGGTTGGTATGCAGTGTCAGAGGGCTAAAGCCTACATACAGTAGTTCACTGTAGTAGTTCACATAAAACTGTGTAAACAAAATACATCTACAGTTAACCTTTGTCAATCATTTGGACGTATCACCACTGTCAAAAATGCTGTATCTCCATTCTGGCTGTGTTTGTTCATTTTGGCATAGTTTGAAAGAACAATAGATCAAATCAAATCACTTTTATTGTCACTTCACATTTTCACAGGTGTGAAGGTGAGTGAAAAACTTAGGTGCGAAGTCCCTTACAGTACCTAAATACAAAAAATATACATTAGACAAGAAATATATACAATACTAAGCACAATATCTAAGCACAAAATCTCTCTTATCCTAATATACATTATAAATTATATATGTTTATATAACAGTACTATAAAGTTATGAATAAAAACTGATATATCCAGATGTAGACATTTCCATATAGCACTATGGTAAGTTTGGGGTAGATGAGAGATGCAGGGTATATACAGGGCATAGAATATTGATATATATGTATATATACATACACTACAGATATACAATATGGATGAAGATAACAGTATGTCAGTCTGTATGTGAGTATAAATATGCTAAATGTAAAGTGCAGAGTGATGATTGTCCATGGAGATCATCGTAGATGATTTTGGTGAGATGTGCTGAACCAGGTCCATTTACCGATGCATCAGCACTACTGGCTGTTCAGTAGCCTGATGACTCGGGGGAAGAAACTGTCTCGGAGGCAGCTGGTTCTGGACTTTATGCTTCGGTACCTCCTCCCGCTTGGCAGCTGTGAGAACAGACGGTGGCTTGGGTGGGTGGAGTCCTTTAGAATCCTCCTGGTTTTCCTCAGGCAGCAGCTGGTGTATAAATCCAGGAGGTTTGGAAGCTGAACCCCGGTGATGTCCTGAGCTGCCCGCACCACCCTCTGCAAAGCTTTCCGCTCAATAGCAGTGCAGTTCCCATACCAGGTGGTGATGGAGCCAGTTAAAATGCTCTCCACAGTACATGTGTAGAATGTTCTGAGGATGCGGGGGTTCATGCCAAACCTCCTTAGCCGTCTGAGGAAGAAGAGGCGCTGTTGTGGCTTTTTCACCACCCGTGTGGTGTGTTCAGTCCATGTGAGTTCCTCTGTGATGTGAACACCGAGGAACTTAAAGCTACTGACCCTCTCTACAGCGGCCCCATTGATGGTGATGGGGGTGTGCACTCTCTCCTGCTTCCTGAAGTCAACTATCAGCTCCTTGGTCTTGCTGACATTGAGAGAAAGGTTATTCTCCCGGCACCAGTGTGTCAGAAAGCTGACCTCCTCTCTGTAGGCCTCCTCGTTGTTATTGGAGATCAGGCCCACAATTGTAGTGTCATCTGCAAATTTGATGATGACATTGGAGCTGTGTCTGGCTGTACAATCGTGGGTATACAGGGAGTACAAGAGAGGGCTGAGAACACAGCCCTGTGGGGCTCCAGTGCTAAGGGTCAGTGAGGAGGAGGTGATGCCAGCCAACTTTATCACCTGGCGTCGGTCCGTCAGGAAGTTCAGGATCCAGCTACACAGAGAACTGTTCAGACCCAGATCCCGAAGCTTGATGTTGAGTCTCGAGGGGACGATGGTGTTGAATGCTGAGCTATAGTCCACAAACAGCATTCTCACATATGTGTTCTTTTTGTCCAGATGGGAGAGGGCAGTGTGCAGTGTCAGGGCTATTGCATCATCACTGGATCTGTTTTGTCGGTAGGCGAACTGCAGTGGGTCCAGGGTGGCAGGTAGTGAGGAGCAGATGAAGTCTCTAACCAGCTTCTCAAAGCACTTGCTTATGATGGAGATGTAGGCACTGTTGGACAATATATATTATTATCACAATAAATGATGGCTTTATAATAATAATTGATATCCAACAGGTCTACTGATATACAACCATATTGCTAATTTGCACCAGAAATTTAGATGATTTTTCAGATAGACTAAATATTTAAAGTGAAATTAGGTTTGCAGATTGCAGCTGAGACTCGGCAACCCTGACACAATCTCACAGTATATAGTTGCATAAAGCTTCTGTACACTATGCAAAAGCAAAAAAAAAAAAAAAACTGGCTAAAGAAATATTATGATATGCCCAAATTCAAAAAAGGGAGCTGTGAAATTGCACCAAGAAACCTCTTCACTACTGACTAGCCAGTGGCTATGCTGTCTCAGTCTGAAGATGTTGAATTACCCTGCTACAAGTGTACATTAATATACATTTATTAATATTAATATGAGTACTAACACTAATATGGCTACATGTTATGTTACTGGCTCACTACAAACTACTGCCTCCACCTGAGTGCAGGCCCACGGACCACTAAAGGGTATTTCATGGACCACTGGTGGTCCACAGCCTACAGGTTGACAAAACCCTGGGTTAGACGATCTGGCTTAGGACTCCTGCTGAGTGTGACCTATACTTTTTCTATGTAATACTTTTAATGTGGGCCAATTAAATGTCTTTCCTATACTGTTAAAATACAAATCATGGGACAAATAGGGAGGAAGATGAGTACTGAGGAAGACTCCAAAAAAGAGAAGTGGACTTGTTAGGTTTCACCAAACCTGACCTGATGGCGTATTTGAAACTGATGCCGTATTTGAGTGGAGTGCTCCACTCCACAGATACTGTCAGAGGTGTAGATGGTTTTTTGGAGGTGTGAGGTAAGATGAGAAGATAAGAGCCTTTTATTATCCCACTTGGGGAAATTTGCACCTTTACAGCGGAATAGCAGCAGAACAGATACAGAACAAGAGATGTGAGAGTGTGGAGGTTGTAAGTTTTCACCCTTCCAATCAAGCCTAGGCAATGGACCTTAGCAAAAATGGCATCTTAAAACTCTACTGGTGTTCGCTGCCCTAAAACACTCCACACCCATCTTTGTTTCCAGGGCTCCCGGTCCAGAGTTGGTTGATATTATGCCTGTCTTTTCTAGTCACCCTCACTATACTGTCCTTGTGGATGTCCCAAATGATATTTGCGCAGAAGAGTAACAAGGCTGTTCTTACCTTACTATATATTCTGGTGACTGTCCCATCAGAGCCTGACGTCACAATTTACATAACCCTCTTTTACTGCTGTAACCTTCAGCCTTACAGAAACTCTCAACACACCCAGATACACAGAAAGGAATGCTCTTGATTACTTTATGATTAGCAATACAGAGTAAAATACCAGTGAATATGGATTAGGACTCTAAACTCCTTACAACCTCAAATGAATTACAGGAAAATAAGAGCAACACTGTTCTTGTACTGCAGTGTAGATACATTTTAACCCTGTATTTCTCAGTGCTTGCTTCTTACTTTATAGCTACTTTGATTAAACAAGTCAATTAAGACATTTACTGTGCTCTGCATGAGCTTATGAACTTGTCTGGATCAAATGTCAGTCCGCTCAACAATAAATTAAGCCTTATGCATCTTTTACACAGTGATAAAAACACAAAGTTCAGAGTGTGCATGCCTATACATTTCAGCCTGCCCAACATACACATGTAAGTGGCTTATCAATATACAGTTGTATGCAAAAGTGCTACTGAATTCCTTAACAGAATTGTACACAGAACTGAAGTGTACAGAACTGTTCCAATATTTAGATGTTTGAGCAAGTTTAAGCACCCTAGGTCAAATTAGATGTTGTGTTGAAGTGTAAATAAGTCCTCTATAGTCCTCTTCACATTTATTGCACAAATACCGTTTATTTACTAAATTGAACATATTGAAATACACTCATCATTTGGAAAAAAAGTTGCACCATGAAGGAATGAACATCTGACAAGAATGAAACTTGGTGGGTAGAGTTGATATCATGAGACATGAAAACAATTTAAGTTTCACGTTCAGCTGAGCATGTGACCTTATCGCTGCTCCTGACTGACTATATAAGGTCGTCCAGTTTTGTTGGTAGCATCCTTTGCAAGCGAAGTATACCTTGGAGAAGAGTTTGAAAGCAATTCAAGTAGTTGGAAGAGTTTGAGAGGGTCGTGCAGATACTTTCATAGCACGCGGTTGGCAGCAGTGGATAGAAGAAGGCACACACCAGCGACTTGAAGAAACTAGGAGACCTACACAAACCACAGAGAGAGAGAACCAACGAACTGTCCGACATGCACTGACTGACCTCAGCGAGCCATGATTCCATGAGTCATCCTGTTAGTGCAGCACCATTAGCAGACGGCTGCACCACGCAGGACTACCTGCACGCAGACCGTTATGACGACTGTCCTTAACACCACATCAACATCACCAAAGACTGCAATGGTGTCATACCAGACTGTCATGGAGTGATGAGTCCCGCTTTTGTCTTGGTGGAGACGACCAACGAATCCGTGTGTGGAGGCACCGTGGTCAGCACCAAGATGAATGGTTTGTTTTCATGCGTCACACGTCCAAAAGGCCTGGTGTCACTCCACCTCCACCCCTACCGCACCATCTGCAGGAACTGTGTGAGGATATTCAAGCTGCATGGGATAGATTATCACAGGACACCATTAGTAACCTCTACAACCGAGACGTCTGGCATGTTGGGTTACCAAACATGGTGGTCTGACGCCATACTGAGATACAGTACTTCTGTATGTGTAGCTCAATAAATATTGATCATATCAGTCTAAATTTATCATCATTTATTGTTCCTGGTAACCTTTATCTTCCTTCCCAACAGCAACACAATCCCACACCAAAGAAATGGTAAAAACTGACATTTTCTGTTTCATGTTTTTGTATGCATTAAAATTGGCAGAAAATACAATCTAAATAAGGATATATAGGATAGGCTAGGATATGATAGGATAGATTGTTTTCACCAACAAAATGAGTGCACAAACTTTTGCACATGACAGTAAGTCTCTTCATTTTCAGACCCTCCACCAGCAGGTTCCCCCTAAGATACTAGATATAAGTACATTCAAGTATAAACAAGTGTATATATATGAAGACAGAAAGAATTAAGCTTAAGCACCCTACTTTGTTGCCTTAGATTTTCATTGAACTTCAAAGTTAACTGAACAGTGATCTTGCCATGATGATATTTTAAGTTGCATTAATATATTAATTGACAAGCAAACTTGTCTGTCTTTTCAATTCTACAGATCTGTGGGAGATCAGGCTGGTCCTCCTTGGGAATGTTGGTGCAGGAAAAAGTGCATCAGGAAAAAGTTCATCAGGAAACACGCTGCTGGGTGTTACAGGCTTTGCCTCTAGGATCAGCCCCATTCCGGTCACAAAGCACTGTGTAACTCAGACTGTGACTCTAGGAGGAAGACGAATCATGGTGGTGGACACTCCAGGACTGACCGAAGCAATGGTCACAGATGCAGCTAGAGAGAATCTGCTCCACTGCCTCCAGCTCTCGGCCCCGGGGCCCCACATTTTTCTCCTGGTCATCCCCGTGGGTAAATTTACCAAGGAGGAGAGGGAGTCTGTGGAGAGGGTGGTGGCAGTGTTTGGGAAGAGGGTCTACAAGTTCTCCATCATCCTCTTCACATTTAAAGACAGATTAAAAAACATCTCCATTGAGAGATTTATCATCTCAGCTGGAGGTGATCTTCAGCAGCTGGTTCAGACGTCTGGAAGCAGATACCATGCCTTCAATAATGACAATCCTGGTAATGAAGATCAGGTGGGGCCGCTCTTAACGCAGATAGATAAACTGGTAGCTGCTAATGGAGGGCGCTGGTACACCCAGGTGACTGATATGGAAGAGTTTGAAGGAAGACCCGATAAACAACTTCTAGGAGACAAAAAGAGTAAGTAAATGTAGTGTATGTATTATATGTTTATAGTATGTATTTATTGTAATAACTACATAGTTTCATGCTGCTTTATCCTCAACATGGTTTTAAAAGCATCGTTAAAAAGTATTAGCAGCCCAAACAGGTTTCCAGACCACATTTCATGAAATAATGAAAAAGCTTCTACTTTTAATACATTCTATTGGCCCCGAATAATTTGAATACTCAAGTATTCATTCATAATCTTAGTATTTGTTTCATTATTTAGTTGTGAGAAGTTGTTAACATTTAGAGGTCTATTTAAAGTCCTATTAAACACACTGTGATATGCTAGATTGCAATATAACCACACTGGTTTAACACTGAATGTGTTCTGGTTAAATAATGCAATCTGGCATTATTATGTTAGGTCTTTTTAGGCCTTTGTCTCCACCAAGACAAAAGCGGGACTCGTCACTGAAGATGACCTGCTGCCATTCTGAGTCACTCCATGACAGTCTGGCACGACACCATTGCAGTCTTTGGTGACCGTGACGTGACGGTGACGTGGTGTTAAGGACAGTCGTCGTAATGGTCTGTGTGCATGTAGTCCTGGCTGTTGGGTCAGCGTTGTGCAGCCGTCTGCCAATGGTGCTGCACTAGCAGGATGACTCATGGAGGGCATCACTGCTCGCTGGATGTCCGCAATCGTGGCTGTTGGGTCAGTCAAGTATAGAGATAAGGCCTGTCCTTGCTTACATCACATGCATGGCCGAGCATGAAACATTCAATTTGTACGCCATGCTATGTCAAACTCACCCACCAAGTATAATTCCTGTCAGCTGATTCCTTCTGGGTGCAGCTAGCTTTTTGACAATGTGTGTAAAATGTTTCTAAACACGAACCTTGGTTATACTTTCAGGTGGATATTGCTACCAGTTAGCGTGAGAAGTACCACATTTTAATTACTATAAATACAACAGAACAGACTGAAACAAAACATAATGATATGTTTGAGACTATAATGTCAAATGTTTTGGGGTTAAATAGAGACTAAGTGCCCAATAATTTCTGCTGAGAAGGAGAAAAAGAGAGTGAATGAAAACGTCTGTTAGAAAAATCTTTTGCTTTCTACTTTATCAACCCCCAGTTCTTCTATTTTATTTTAATTTAAGAAATCTAATAAATGATGCTGTGCTTTGCAGCTCCACTGTGCTTCAGTGTGATTTTGCTGCAGTAAAAAGGCATGCTAAAGTGACTGGGTATCACTTCACAGCAGCTAGCCCTGACTTCTTAGATTAAAAAAGTTCCCCTCACCCCTATTTACAGCCAGAAATCAGGTTCAGAGAATGAGAACATGTGTAACCAAGAATGCAGAAGATTACACACTTCTTCATTAAACTACTGTAGTCGATGATCACAACAGATGGCTTGTTCAAGGGTAACGGCATAAAACTGTTGAGCATTGCTGTCAACTTCCATCTAAAGTCCTAGCTTGAAAACACAATGCTAAGTTTTGTTTGATATTGCTAGACCAAGTAAAAACAGAAAGGATAATATACGTTTGACATACAATTTAGATTTATGCATGAGTAAATTATGTAAAATGTTATGGGGTGGTGCCATTGGCACAGTTACAAACGTCAGCAGGAAAGTCACAGACGTAAGGCTGGTGCATGCTCATAATTAAAAGTTAAAAAAAGAATGGTAAAGTTATTAAAGTGGGAAAGTCAGTTTAAAGTAGATTTTAGTGGGGAACAGAACAGCTTTAGAAGCATACAGATTTGCCATAATCATCAACAATAACATTGAGTGTGTAGTTTACCAGTATTGTATGAGCGGTTTGTAGAGGCTCACACTATTTCTGTGTCATATTTCTCTCTCTTTCTCTCCTTTCCAGCAGTCGCAGGAAAAAATAGGGCACTTAAGCACTTTTTAATAGCATGTAGGCCCTATTTCCCTCCAAAACATTTAAACATACAACAGTACTATTACTATATGTTACATTACTGTAGTTATCAGTCTGTTCTGTTTGTATGTACTGCTACTTAAAAAGAGCTGCCTCTACAGTTGATCAGATGCGTTATCCCACTAGAAATACAGCCAGTATTCATGTTTACTAACATTTGATTTGGTTTATTTTATATTTAAGTATTTAGGAATACGATCCTTTGCAGTTTCATTGTACATGTAAAACTCAGTACAGAAATAATTTTTTTTTTAATTCTTTAACAAATATATGGATGTAGGTCCTTTAAGTTAAAACTATGGCTGGCTGCACAATGAGACTGTATCATTGTTACTGCAATAAAATGTGTATATGTTTTTTTAATAATGTGGATGTGGATTTAAAAAGACTTTCCAGCAACTGGTTGAGTTACAAAGAGGACATTATTAGTCTTGGATGTAGTGCAGTGCAGCATTTAAAATACTGACTACAAATGACTAAATGTATATTTGTTGTATAGTTTTATAGTGTAGTATTTTTCAGTGTGGTGCCTTTGCCAGTTAACTGTTATAGTTCTGTGCAATGACACCTTTTTACAACTTACATCTAATGTTTTTTTCCCTGCCTAGTACAAACACCAAGTGAAATTGTATGCCGCTACAAATCCATCCTTAAAGCATTACCAAAGGCCAAGCCATTGACACCATTGACATGAACACTGTGGTGTCCACTTCAGCAATTGCAGAACTCACTATTGCAGCTCTTGAGGTGTATGAAGAGACACTGGCCAAAAGGCCTAATGAAGAGACAGTAGTGGCGTTTGCTAAACGGTGTGAGGCTGCTATTCAAAGAGATGAAGAGATTAAAGACAAAATTGAAGGCATGAAAGCTGGGGGTACACTCCTTCCCATTAGGAGATGCAAGCCTGTTTAATGAGCTGTATACTTTTGGTTCTGTTTATTTTTCAAGTTGATGTTTAAGTTATGTGAAACTTAAAAATATTGAAAATGTTATACATACATACATACATACATACAATAGTATCTAGGGTTATTTATTTTAGAAAAAGCTAAAGCTATTTATTTTAGAAAAAGATTCAGGCTAATCTTGTAGACCGATTTAAAGAGTGATTAAAAACTGTAGTAACATTTTATTTACTTCAAAGACATTTTATTTTAAAAATGTAAATTACTACAATAAAAGAGTATTTTAGTTATCACAGTTTATATTTCAGTCTTCTGTGTATTTAGTGAAATGTTATTGTGCGAATAAAGCTGTCCCTTTTTTGTTATTATTACATCTTTATCACATGAATGTGACTCATTTGGGCATGTGATTTATACTTTACATTAAGGCTCCCTTTTGGCAGTTATAAATGTCAATTAATCATTAACAAATGTTGGAGTTGTTTACACTTTACAATAAGGCTCAATTTTGTCTGTTATAGGTGTTAATAACTCATTAGCAATGTTAGTGTTTTACACTACAACAAGGCTCCATTTTGGTGGTTATGGGTTAATAACTCATTAACAAATTGTGAAGTGTTTAACACTACAATAAGGCTCCCTTGTGGTGATTATAAGTGCTAGTAAGCCATTAACAAATGATGCAGTGTTTTACACTTTACAGTAAGGCTCCCTTCTGGTGGTTATATGTGGTAATTACTCATTAACAAATGGTGAAGTGTTTCACACTTTACAATAAGGCTCCATTTTGATGGTTATAAGTGTTAATAACCCATTAACAAATGGTGAAGTAGTTAACACTTTACAGTAAGGCTCCATTTTGTTGGTTATAAGTGTTAATAACTCATTGACAAATGGTGAAGTGCTTTACACTACAATAAGGCTCCATTTTAATGGTTATAAGTGGGAATTACTCATTAACAAATGGTAAAGTAGTTAACACTTTACAGTAAGGCTCCATTTTGGCAGTTATGAGTGTTAATAACTCATCAACAAATATTGAATTGTTTTACACTTTACAATAAGGCTCCATATTGGCAGTCATACGTGTTAATAACACATTAATAAATGGCAGTTATAATTGTTAGAAACCAATTTGAAAATGGTGCTTATAAGTGTTAATAATTACCAAATGATCATAAGCCATCTGAAATACCAAGAAACATCAAACCAAACAGGAAAACCTAAAATCTGTGGATCTGCAGCTGCAAAATTAAAACTACATAATGATGTGGGAGTAGTGGTAATAACTTAATAAGATGGTTTAGACAGGTCACAAATGTCTGGAGGTGAACAGAAGTAAACCAGCAAAGGAAGTCACACCTGGGATGCTGTCCTAAAGAAGATGTTATACAGCCTCAAGGATCACAACCGTGCCATATCCGGTTTACTTTACTACCTGGAATGCTGTCCTGTAGAAGACTGGATTCAATCCCAAGAATCACAATATCACCTTCATGTCTAGTGTACATTAGCACCTGACAACATTAAAGCAATACCTGTGACAATCACATGAAAATAGCATGTTAAAGAGTAATGCTAAGTAATACTAAACATGGCAATTAAATGGTTAAACTTATGTGAGATAAGTGATGAAGCAGACATGTTTAATGATGTAAAAAGACAAAGTAAGACAAGTATTCACGTTTCCAAGAGTTTTAAGAGTATAGATGGATGGTGGTTCAGTATTTGGCAAACTATTCATGTGTTATAACTGCTTATTAATGACATATAAGTTGTTTTAATTTAATAAATTTAATAAGCATTAGTAAATGCATTTTAAGCCATTTATGAACACCTTTATAAAGGTAGTCTTATTTTAAAGTGGTACCATGTAGCGATTAAGGGACCATATAAAAAGTACACAATAAGATAATGGCTGCAAGTTTAACTTGCTCTGTATTTAGCTAGATGAACTAAAACAATCTGACCTTCAACACTGTATCATGTAACATGACTTAGGAGCAGCTTCACTGATTATCTAGTGTGTATTTTAATTTAAATATGTCCACACAGAGATGTATTCATACTGAGACACAGCTGTTAGTCTTGAGTTTACAGTGAACAGCCTGATTGGGTTATATCTCTAATCTTCTGCTGAGCTTGAGTTTCATGTAAGAAATATGTACACTACAATTCAGCACACTATGATAAAGCTTTGCTGAAGAACTCCTTGAGTTCCTCTGGGCCAAGTTAATTTGAAATATTACCTGCTACATGAAAAGACCCAAACAATACGGAATACAGAGAAAAATGGACTAAGAGAAAAATGGACTAAAAACAGCTATTAGATTTTCTACATCTTCAAATGTATGGATTAAAGGACATCTCCTATATATGAATAACTATATAACATTTGAATTACTATATAACATTTATCTTTTTAATATGGTGTACTTCATCTTTGATGAGCATTTGAACATTTTTTCCAACATGATGTCCATCTAGGTGCAGCTCGCTCAGTCTGATTGCAGATGATGAGGAGTAGTAAAGTGCAGTGCTGTGTAGATCATGTAGTATGTAGACTGTAGAATGTAAACTGCACTGTGCATTGTGTTGATCTTTCTTTAAACTGGGGGTTCAATAAGTTTTGAGGACTTTTTTATCACTGGTTGAAGCTGACTGAACTTTTGATCTTCATGAGCTGAGTTTAATGTGTTTCAGCAGGAAAAAAAAGTTAGTCAAGAGCTCCACCCAGACAGAGAAATGAAACTTACACCAGCAAAGCCCATCCTCCCAGTAAGCGCGTGCAGACGCCATTATCTAAGAGTGCTGTTCACTAAGCATGTCCAGTAGTGCTGTTCCTGGATCAGTGCTTTTACATTATGTAGTGATGGAGGCCTATAAGGGGTGAAATGTATTTCTGAAATGTGTTTTGGTGTATTAGTGATTAAGGGATTGTCTAAACATTACACAATAAAAATTAAGCTGCAAGTTTAATTTACCATTTTTTTAGGTAGAAGAAAAACAATCTGACTTTCTCCACCACTGTCTCCAATCAGTACAGGACTGATAGACTGAAGAGAAGTTTACTGCATATCTAGTCTGTATTTGCATAGAGAACATGTTTAAACAGAGCTGAGCATGAGGTTCATGTAAAATTCCTCATGCACTTTATCACTGCTCGAACTGGAACTGACCTCATTATCTAGATGTCCTTAAGCTGACTTTGACTTTGTACAGCAGGAAAAAACGGTTATTTATTATCTACATCTGAGCTGGTAGAAGTACACAGCAGCAGGAGTGAATCAGAGTGAATCAGAGTCCAAATCACAGAGAACCTCACCTGGTCCCTCAACACCAACTCTATAGCCAAGAGAGCCCAGCAGCGCCTCTACTTCCTGCGGAGACTGAAGAAGGCTCATCTCCCCCCTCCCATCCTCACCATGTTCTACAGGGGGACTGTGGAGAGCATCCTGAGCAGCTGCATCATCACCTGGTTTGAGAATTGCACCGTCTCCGACCGCAAGACCCTTCAGCGTATAGTGAGGACAGCTGAGAAGATCATTGGGGTCATGATCTTAGACATCTTAGATCTTAGACTCCATCATAGACATCTACACCGCATGCTGCATCCGCAAAGCCAGCAGCATTGTGGACGACACCACGCATCCCGCACACAGACTTTTTTCACTGCTGCCGTATGGGAGAAGGTACCGGAGCATCTGTGCCATCACTGCCAGACTCTGCAACAGCTTTATTCCTCAACCGAGCAGGTTTTTAAACTCACAAGGACTGATCTGAGGACTGATCTGAAAACCCCACTTACACACATACTCTACATTCTCTCTCTTTCTCTCTCTCTCTCTCTCACACACACACACACACACACACACACACACACACACACACACACACACACCTCTTTTGATGCTCTTTCTGGAACATTGCTGCTAACACTGTGTTTACACTGTTTATTCTACCTCAGTAACTGCTGTGTGTGTATGTTATCTGGCTGTGTACACTCACAGATCACAGCATGTTAAATCTCTCTGCACCTTATTCTACTTCCTCGTGTCCAAAATTATTTATTGTATTGTATTTATTGTACTGTTTATAGTTTAATTTTTGTTTACACACATATGTCTGCACGTTTGCACTTTGTACTCTTTTGTTCCATGTTGCACCTTGTTCCTGGAGGAACATAATTTCACTCCACTGTGTACTTGTACATGGATGGAATGACAATAAAAGCCTCTTGACTTGACTTGACTTGAAGCACACCATTCCTGAACACACCAAACATTTTAGAGCTGGACTTTGGAGCTAGAGCTAAGTTGGACTGAACAAAGTACAGACATGAAACAGCAGGAGGAAGCCAGCAACAGTGTAAGCCCTACACAATAATAAAACTGGTCAGAAATAATAAAATTAAAGGAAAATAGATACTAGACCTTTTAGAAGTTTGAAAATATCAGTTCAGCTGTGAAGCTGGAAGTGAAACTGAAGACTGAGTCACGTGATTTATCATATTCAGCCTGAATTATCGGTTGTGAAATTGAAACAGAAGAGTGAGTCATGTAGTTTAATAAATTTCACCGGACTTATTATTATGTCCTAAAACTGAATGTGTGTATTTGGCTGCTGTTTAAATCTTTTTATGTCATTTGAAGTCAATCTAGAACAAGGTGTAAATGAAAGTCATAAAACAAACTTGTCCAGTTCAAGTTGATCTCCTGCTGGACGAAGCGGTACCTACACGTGTCCAGCTGAAATGCCAGCAGTGGTGGACAGTAATGAAGTAAATGTAATTAGTTTCTGTACATAAGTAATTTTTCCATGTATCTATACTGAAGTATTTCCACTTTGGACAACAAATGTTGGTCACCAGCCGAACCAGCACCATGCTGGTCTGGGCTCTTTTTTAAGAAGGGATAGTATGTCATATCGTTGTGTACCAGGCTTGGCGAAGATAAAGAGATATGGAACTTAATTTTAGGTAATGTATCACAAGCTAAAGATAGCCCACAAATGAATTCCTAAAATGTCAGTGTCTAAGATAGCTAACACAGTGTTAGCTTACTCTGATAATAACCTCCAAAAGCAGGAACGAATGCCACTACTTCAGTATCTTTCTCATGCAGATGTACAAATGATTTGGCTAATGTCATAATGACAGTAACACCTTCATATGTTGTATTCTACTTCTGGTTTTATGCTGGCACCATGTAATCAAAGGTGGCACACTCCTGCTTTTCAGTTTGTTCTAACAATTTTCCATTTGTCATTTTAGCAATGAAAGTGGTGCCCAATGACACACACTATGTCCTTACTGTGGCCTTCAGTGAGGCCTACAACAATACAGACTCAGCAGTGTGCAAAATAACCAACCAATTAAAGCAATGGAAGTAAAAGGTGATATTTCAAAATAGTGCTACTACCAACCTGTGTTAAAAAAATGTGTCAGACTGAAACTAATACAAGGGTGCACTTTGAGGCAGACCACTCAGCTCAGAGCAGCAACAGAAACCTGAAACCTCTTCAACTGCAGAACCAGAGAGACGTTTATGTAGAGAGAAAGAAAAAGAACAGATAAATGAAGAACAAGAAAAAATAAAATCACTGGTTGAACTGAGAGTGTGTTCTAACAGCAGGTCAGAAAGGCATGTACTCAGACTGAACACCTGACATCTTACATTTCCTATTGTCCATGTGTTCTCTGAGGTTAAGTGTCCATGTCCGTGTTCATGTCTGATTGCAAATGGAGGAAGTTAAGCTGCTTCTTCTCAAACTGAAACTAAGCTAAAGAACGTACAGACATCCTAATAAGGTCAAAAAGAAAGAGTGAGTGTGAGAGAGAGACAGGAAATCCATAACGGTCTACACCGGGGCGTCAGCAGCTTCTTTTCAAACTGAAACTAAGCTGAGGCACATGTAGGCATCCCAATAAAGTCAAAGAGAGAGAGAGAGAGAGAGAGAGGAAACTCATAGCAGTCTACACCAGAGGCATATGCAGCTTATTTTCAAACTGAAACTAAGCTGAAGCACATGTAGGCATCCCAATAAAGTCAAAGAGAGAGAGAGAGAGAGAGAGAGAGGAAACTCATAGCGGTTTACACGAGAGGCATATGCAGCTTCTTTTCAAACTGAAACTAAGCTGAAGCAAGAGAGAGAGAGAGAATATGCGAGAGTCTGAAATTCTGTAAAAGATTAAATCTACTTGACTGTAAAAAACAATCATTATTTTAACTTATAAATGTAAGCAAACTCACTGTTTATTTCATCTAGATTTATTTACTTTTACATTTGTTCATACAAATAGAAATATTATCCAAGCCTTGTGAAGTTTCATTTATGATGCCATGACATGTATAATCAGCCTACAGTACACAGTCCCACTAACCAATCATCATGCTACACTAAACTATTTTGTACAAGCTTCTGAAGAGCAAGAGCAGAAAACAAAGTGAAACTAAACTCATCAAGAACCAGAGCAGTTCTGAGTAATGAGTTCATAGACCTGCCAACACTAAACATCTTCAGTAGGACATATAGATAGTGAATATGACTAGCAGTATTAAACAGACTCGTGGCTGGTTCTGGAATGAGGCTTCAGCAATGGCCAGAACAATGTGTGCCTGAAATGAACAAAGCACAGATGAACATCAGAAAGTGAAAATCTCCAATGATCTACAACAGAGGTGTCACCTGGTCTGGACTTCCGGGGCTATAGCAAAGAGAGAGCGTGGGTGATCAGAGTGTAATGGAGAAAATGAATCCAGTATTAATGTACAGAGGATGGAATGTGACCAAACTAGCAAAATAAAAGCTTGAAATATTATAAAGATTCTCATCATGTAGAAAATATGATATTAATGTAAATCTAATTCTGTGAGCATAATAACAGATAATAATGAGTAATTACCTCATATAACCTCATTGATGTCCTGACATCTTACATTTCCTATTGTCCATGTGTTCTCTGAGCTTTCCTGAGGCCATTTTATGAACAGATCAAACCATGTGGCTAGAAAGTAGTTTTTGTGTTAATCTTTAAACTATAGAAATCAGAGCTTAATTGTGAATAAATGTATGGAAATGACCTACAGGCAGAAAAAGTAAATAGTCACTGTTACAAACGGTAATGAGTTTAGACCAGTCTGAAGAGCCATTTCTCCTTATCAGACTACATTATTGGACATGAATGGGTTAAGTGTCCCTCACTCACCTAATACTGATGGATTAAAACTGTTCATGTCTGATTGTAAATGGAGGAAGTTAAGCAGCTTCATTTCAAACTGAAACTAAGCTGAAGCAGGTACATACAGGCATTTAAATAAGGTCAGAGACAGAGAGAGAGACAGAGAGAGAGAGAGAGAGACGGAGAGAGAGAGAGAGAGAGAGAGAGAGAGAGAGAGACAGAGAGAGAGAGAGAGAGAGAGAGAGAGACAGAGAGAGACAGAGAGAGACAGAGAGAGAGAGACACAGAGAGAGACAGAGAGAGAGATAGAGAGACAGAGAGAGACAGAGAGAGAGAGAGAGAGAGAGAGAGAGAGAGAGAGAGGAAAACCATAGCGGTCTACACCAGAGACGTTGGCAGCTTCTTGCACATGTAGGCATCCTAATGAGGTCAGAGAGAGAGAGAGAGAGACAGAGTGAGAGAGAGAGAGAGGGAGAGGAAACCCATAGCGGTCTACACCAGAGACGTTGGCAGCTTCTTGCACATGTAGGCATCCTAATGAGGTCAGAGAGAGAGAGAGACAGAGTGAGAGAGAAGAAGAGGGAGAGGAAACACATAGTGGTCTACACCAGAGATGTTAGCAGCTTCTCTTCAAACTGAAACTAAGCTGAAGCACACGTAGGCATCCTAAGGAGGCCAGAGAGAGAGTGAGAGAGAGAAAGAGAGTGAGAGATAGAGTCTGAAATTCTTCTACACTGTCAAAAATGGTCATTTTTAACTCATAAATGCAAGCAAACTAACTCTTTATTTAATCTAGATTTATTTATGAAATGAACAAAGCACAGATGGACATCAGGAGGTGAAAGTCTCCAACAATAGAGAGAGAGAGGGAGAGAGAGGAAACAAACAGCGGCCTACACCAGAGACATTGGCAGTTTCTTGCACATGTAGGCATCCTGATGAGGTCAGAGAGAGAGAGAGAGAGAGAGAGAGAGAGGAAAGACATAGCGGTCCACACCAGAGACATTGGCAGCTTCTTGCACATGTAGGCATCCAGATGAGGTCAGAGAGAGAGAGAGAGAGAGAGAGAGAGAGAGAGAGAGAGAGAGAGAGGAAAGACATAGCGGTCTACACCAGAGACATTGGCAGCTTCTTGAACATGTAGGCATCCTAATGAGGTCAGAGAGAGAGAGAGAGAGACAGAGTGAGAGAGGAAACCCACAGCGGTCTACACCAGAGACGTTGGCAGCTTCTTGCACCTGTAGGCATCCTAATGAGGTCAGAGAGAGAGAGAGAAAGAGGGAGAGGAAACCCATAGTGGTCTACACCAGAGATGTTGGCAGCTTCTCTTCAAACTGAAACTAAGCTGAAGCACATGTAGGCATCCTAAGGAGGCCAGAGAGAGAGAGAGAGAGAGAGAGAGAGAGAGAGAGAGTCTGAAATTCTGTAAAAGATTAAATCTACTACACTGTCAAAAATCATTTTTACTAATAAATGCAAGCAAACTAACTCTTTATTTAATCTAGAATTATTTATGAAATGAACAAAGCACAGATGGACATCAGGAGGTGAAAGTCTCCAACTATCTACAACAGAGGTGTCACCTGGTTTTGACTTCCGAGGCTATAGCAAAGAAAGAGCGTGGGTGATCAGAGTGTAATGGAGAACATGAATCCAGGATCAATGAACAGAGGATGGAATGTGACCAAACTAGCAAAATAAAAGCTTGAAGTATAATAAAGTTCTCATCATGCAGAAAATATGATATTAACCTAAATCTAAACCTGTGAGCATAATTAGAGATAATAATTAGTAATTAAGAAAATCACTGGTTGAATTGAGAGTGTGTTCTAACAGCAGGTCTGCAGACAGAAGGGCATTTATTCAGACTGAACTTGACTGCTTGAATGTGTTTGATGTGTCCTCACTTGTGACACCATGAAAACCTGATTTTAACAGGAAGAGAAATGGGAGGAGTATTTACTAAATTATACATAATGAATTACCTCATTAATACCCTGACATCTTACATTTCCTATTGTCCATGTGTTCTCTGAGCTCCCCTGAAGACATTTTATAAACTGATCAAACCATGAAGCTAGAAAGAGAGCTTTATCACCTTATTTATTGTAGTTTTTGTGTTAATCTTTAAACTATAGAAATCAGAGCTTAATTGTGAATAAATGTATGGAAATGCCAGTCAGAAAAAGTAAATAGTCACTGTTACAAACGGCAATGAGTTTAGACCAGTCTGAAGAGCCATTTCTCCTTATCAGACTACATTATTGGACATGAATGGGTTAAGTGTCCATCACTCATTTAATACTGATGGATTAAAACTGTTCATGTCTGATTGTAAATGGAGGAAGTTAAGCAGCTTCATTTCAAACTGAAACTAAGCTGAAGCACGTACAGGCATCCTAATAAGGTCAGAGACAGAGACAGAGAGAGACAGGAAACCCATAATGGTCTACACCAGAGGCATTGACAACTTCTTTTCCAACTTGTGAAAATAAGACATAAAAGAAGTAAATGAGAGAGAGAGAGAGAGAGAGAGAGAGAGAGAGAGAGAGAGAGAGAAAATATGTGAGTGTCTGAGGGTAAATCTACTAAAGAATAATAAAGTGTAGAACTTCTAAATGTAAGTAAACTGACTAATTTCTTCTGGGTTATTTAATATTATATTAAAACTAACATAGAAAATCATTGATTTGATAACATGTCCAACTTCCCTCAGTTTAAAAAAAGTCTAAAGCTTATTTTAGAGAAGTTGGTCTTCAGCAAGAAACGTTTCACAGGATGATCCTTTAGCTCTTACAATGGATGCTTTTTCTGAAAGCACTGCCTGCATAATTTCCAAACTATAAATACTGATGTGAAATTGGAACTGGAGTTGAAAAGCAAGTCACGTGATTTATCCTCCCTGGCCTGAATTATTACTGGGTCATGTAGTCTATAAGTATCATGAACAGAACTGGAAAAGTGCAGTTCCTGAAAAAAATGAGTGTTTGCACAGATAATGCTTCTTGATAGGTGGTTGCTATTATATCCCAGGTGGTTCCTATGGTGTTGCTGCCAATTGCTGTGGTGTTGCTACACAGGTGCTATGATATTCAGTAACCACATGAAGTTTGGTGAAGTCTATCAAGCAAAGGAATCAATAGAGTTTGTGTGGAGGCAAAAATCAATGGGACTCCTCAGGAGGAACAAGGGGTGAATAAACAACACATAGAGGAGGGAGGGTCAGTATGTCTGTGGAATAGATTTTGGGGATCTGCCCTGAGTGAGTACATGCAGTACTTTCGGAAAACTATAGTGTTGTGCATTGCACAGTTCACTAATTACAAAATAACTATATGAAATGTCTCTCTCTCTCCTAAGATACTGCAGCTGGAACAGTCTACACAATATGTATATGGGTAACAATATGTTAAATGGATAAGAAAGATAAATATGCGATTATTACTTTCAGAGTTTAAAGAAATACCCCTTTTAGAAAATCAGGATAATTGATCTGTATAAATCAATGTTTCAGGTAGAGCAGTAAGGTCTGCCATTTGCAATCTAATTGATCATGAGAAACAGTGGTAGCCCCACACATTCAATCCAGATGCAAGCCCCTGTAGTGGTGCAAGACCATAAGAGGGTGACTGTCATCTGATTGGATAGATTAGATTATTACCAATTAATTTAAGACAAATTTAATTTCAGATATAAGATCAAAGGGTTTTCTTCTCACTGTCAGTGATTGGCTCCGTCAGTCAAAATCACACACACAAACTCATGAAAGATGGCTTCTACACACTTTATTATTCATCGCAAATTTGCTTAGCAAGAAAGTCATACTCTCAAATGATTAAGGTGTTTAAGTAATACTAATGATGTATATATGTTGGGTATAGGGATTAACTAAGGGAAACAACACATCTCTTCTGAACAATCTTGTGGGGGAATGGTACAGACATAATATGGACAAGTTAAATAGGCTGAGTTGCTTACTTATCAGAATGGGAAGGAAATTTGAACTAAGCTGTCGGCGTTGAACTCTGAACTTATGAATAATGAAAAGCCGTCTTATTTCTTGTTGACAACGTTAAGGAAACCTTGGTCAGGTCATGTTGGAGCCATGAGCTGTGTGAATAGGGGTCTCTGGTGGTGGCTGAGCTTGGTGCGGGGCTTTGTTTAGCAGCGCTAGTGAGTTTGTGTGTGCGCATGGGTGAGTATGTGGGTGATAGCCCCCCTCTTGATTGTCCATTGCCTTTGTTAATGCTATTTGGAGGGGTCATGGTCATAAACAGTTGGCCTGTCTCGTGACTGCAGAGGTGCTTCACTTTTCTGCGCAATCAGATTTGCTGGCCAAAGCTAAAAAAAAAAGGGAAGAGAAACAAACAAAGGGGAACTTTTTGAATGGTCCGAGGTCAAAAGGACAATGGTACAAAGTGGCTCACTGTTCATCCTACAGATGGTTGTTGTTTATCCAACACCTATTACAGCAGCCTAGCTCATCAACCTGTAACCATCAGAGTAGAAGTTGTAGCATGGTCGTCCTGAAACATTCTTTCAGAACAGTAATACGTTTCTTATAACCACCCTTAAAAGTTAGGTCTCTCATTGGGCCTGCTTCTGTGAAGAAAGAGAAAAATCTAGCATAACCTGATAAGGTACTTACAGTTGTTAGAGCCTATTCAGCACAGTCCAGGGCATTCAAACACACATGACTGTCCTTCCACGCCAGTAGCAGTGCCCGAGTAAGATTAAGTTCTGCTTAATTGTTTGTGACTGCATTAAACGCAAGCAGAATGTTTATCAGGGTGAACGCCCTAAAGAGGTTCGAAAGAAGAAGAACAAAAACATGATGTTGTTTGGCAGCAGAGTAATGCATAGGGCTGCACCCCAAAGTGAATAACTGAACTAATGTGTTCCTGCACCTGATTAACTATGTCGTTCATGGATTCCTGTCTGCTCATATTAGAACAAGATTCTGAGACAGTGCTGTAAGTCTGACTGTCGTGCAACCATTGCATGAACTACTGAGATGGCTAAGGTTTTAGCAAAATCGTGTTTGTTTACCTAACAATTTCCTGCATTTTTGCTGAACTCACTTGTTCAAACTTCAGATATGACAGACAGACATTGCTGGATATCAATCATTGCTACACAAACATGAAGTTGCTTTGACTTTAATCATCCCAACTGGAAGAGCCCGGTGCCGGTGATATGACTGTAAACAAAGACAGGGGGAGGGTGGAGATCTTTGTGCTAAGCTAAGGCTAAAACAGCACTGGTCAGCGCTACCTAGCATCTTCCTTGCCAATGTGCAGTCTCTGGTGAACAAGTTGGATGGAAAGATCTGGACCCTAAGACATATGGACTGCAGCTTTATGTTTTCTCGGAAACGTGGCTAAGCAGCAATGTTTCTTACAGAATGGTAGAACTGGAGGGGCACTGTCTTTAGAGCTGATAGGTCGGCTACAGCTTCGGGTAAGAGCCGTGGTGGTGGTGTTAGAATTCATATAAATAAAGCATAGTGTACTGACTCTGTCGTTGTTAATACCCACTCCATCTGGAGTTCCTGATTATTAAGTGCAGACCCTTCTATCCTCCACGCAAGTTTACCTGCATTGTTGCTGCAGTACTCTACATCCCCCTGGAAGCTAATGCTAACCTGGCTATGAAAGATCTTTGTGCTGCTGTTAGAAAACTGCAAACCATGCACCTGGACAGAACCTTTATTGTATCTGGGGACTTTAATCACTGCAAGTTGAGATCAGCACTTTTAAAGTTTCATCAGAATGTCTCCTGCACCACAAGGGGACAAAAACTTTGGATCATGTTTACACCAATGTGGCTAATACATACAAAGCCACACCCCTCCCCTGGTCTGACCACCTCTCTCTGTTCCTGTTCCCCAAGTACACCCCAGTCATCGAACGACTGAGATCCATGACAAAGTTTGTCAAGATGTGGATGAAACGGTCTGACAATCATCCCCCAACAGCTCATTCACAAACTGGGCATGCCGGGGTTCAACACATCACTGTGCAACTGGCTGTTAGACTTTCTGACCGGAAGACAACAGGCAGTATGGGTCGGCATTAACACATTCAGCACCATCACACATGCCCAAGGATGTGTGTTGAGCCCCCTTCTGTTCACTCTGCTGATGCCTGTTCACGTCTGCACACTATCACACCCCTCCAACCTCTTTATTAAGTTTACGGACAACACGATCATAGTGGGCCTCATCAGCAACAACAATGAGACAAACTACAGGAACGAGGTGAGCCGCCTGGCCTCATGGTGCAAACACAACAATCTCTCTCTGAACGCGGAGAAGATGAAGGAGATTGTTGTGGATTTCAGGAGAACTCACACCTAGCATAGTCCTCTGTCCATCAACAGTGCTGCTGTGGAGAGGGTGAGCAGCACCAAGTTCCTGGGTGTGCACGTCACAGAGGACCTCTCCTGGAGCAACAACACAGCATCACTGGCCAGGAAGGCTCATCAGCAGCTCTACTTTCTCCGCTAGCTAAGTAGAGCTAGAGCCCCGACCCACATTGTGCACCTTCTACAGAGGGGCCATCAAGAGCATCCTGACCAGCTGTATCACTGTGTGGTACGTGGCCTGCACAGCATCCTGCCGCAGGACCCTCCAGCGCCCCATGAGAGCAGTTGAGAAGATAGCCGGCACCTCTCTCCCCTCCCTTCAGGACTTATACAGCACCCACCTCACGTGTATAGCCCTCTGCTTGGCAGGAGATCCTACCCACCCACTACACAGCTTTTTCAATCTGCTGCCATCAGGGAGGAGACTGCAGAGGGGAGACCCGCCCCCCAACACCCCACACCCCACCCCCAATCAATACCGAACTGTGACTTATTCAACTGGTCTGCACTCATCACTTTAAAACAGACTTAATGTTATTCAGCTTGCACTACTGTTTGTACTGGCATTGTCATACCACTGTAATCCTAACATTTAAATTCTTATGTCACTTTATCGCCCCTATTGCCTTCAGTGTGTTATTGTCTCATCTCAGGGCTCTTATTTTATCGTATCTTTTTATCTTGGGTTCATCTATGTTCAGTGTTTATTATGTTCATTATACTCTTGTTTTAATCATAATCTATTTATCGTTAAATTTTTATGTGCATGCACCTTGGGTTGGAGAGTAACGCAATTTCAATCCTCTGTCTGTCTTGTACATATTGATGTATTGACAATAAAACTACTTGACTTGACTGACAAAGCCAAAGGCAGTTTCCTGGCTGTCAAACACATTGCAAAAGAGGTTTATCTAGGAATCTAAAAAAGATGTTTCTCTAAGCTGAGCAGACTGGTAGTGTTTTTATTCTCTCACCTGCTTTCTGAGGACCTGCTGGCAATAGACATTTGATATTTAGGAAATAGGTGACCACTGTGCTCTGTGATTGCAGTTGCACCAGATTAGCTGTGTTAACTGATGCATTACCACAGTGGATATGTGCTAGCACATAAAGAGTAGTTCAGCGTGAGGTTGTTTCTGTGCTTGTTCAGTAGCGGGGCAGCTTTTGAGCAGGAATTATGATATTGTTTTATTCTTTGTCTCACTGATGTCACAATAACTTAGATAGTTGTTCTCTCCTTGGAGCGGCTTGGAGGAGCCTGTGGCCTGTGGCTTTCTCTACAGCTTCGGAAATGGAATGCCTTCATCCATCATGCCAACTCTAATAATTCACATCACCTCGTCATGAGCACGCTGGCCAGTGTTCAACCCCAATCACAAGATAACCTCTCAGCTCTTATACAGGTGTGGGCATTCCCAAGCCGTCCCCTGAGGTAATGCCACTACATAATCAGCCTACATTGATATGCCATGACTTTTGGTACGTGTAAAATGATTGTAAAATGATTTTGTTGAAAATGTCTTTTGTAAATTTATAAAGGATAACAAAATTTAAAAAATAAGGAAAAATAAATTATTTGGACTGTCAGTGTAAAAAGAGTAATGAAAAATGGCATTTTGTGAACACATTTTGTTTTACCATTGGTGGGTCACCCAGAAAATACTGAGCAAAATGCCAGAGGACCACCAGCTGCCACCAACGGGCCAATAGTGGCCGCCATCCTCTTGCTGTCAGTGGTGCCACACCATGTAATTTCGATTATTCATGTGTCGTTAGATTCAACCAAAATCAAGAAAGAGATTCAACTTTGATTTGGAGTTAAGTGTGAAGAGGTTCTACAGATATAAAGCCAGTATTACACAAACCTATCCTAACGACATTAAACTGCTTAAATATTGTCCTAACTTTAGGATAATCCTAACGGTATTCTAACTTTTGTTTAAGCGTCTGTTTCTATGGTTAAGAAGTAACCAGCAGCAGAGTCTCCTGTAACCATGGCTCTTTCACAATGTTCCTAACTTCTAGTTTATCACACTTAAAAGAGAAACTAAATTTCACTTAGAATCATATAGACTATTGTGATATTTTCCCTTAATAATGTACTATTTAAGGTGGAAATGGGAGAGAGCGTTAAGTGTAAGAAAGCAGCAAACACTGGGAGTAAAAGATCAGTCATAGTTAAAAAGGAATCTTTCTCCTGGGAAAATCTTAATTAAGGTACACCATTGAATTTAAGAACGTTGTTGTACATTTGACTGCATTTTGATGAACGAGAAACATAAAGCTGCACTTAAAGCTGTGAAATCTCTCTAGAGCTGTGTGAATTCAGCGTTAGACTACTTCCTATAATCTCTCCGCCCACAAAGCAGCAAAAGTAGATACACCCATTTAATTTTGGACACAGTTGACATCCTGCAGAAACAGAGACAGGACGGCAGAGTGATAAAGAAGCAGCATTAGATGGAGCGAGTACGCACAGTCATGCGGAGTAAGTTGAGGCAGTTTTAACAAATACGATATGTTCAATTAAAACTGAGCTGATTATGTACTACACTGATCAGCTGTGAGAGCTTTAATAATAATACTATTACTCTGTATACTGTTTAATATAGCAGTGTTTATAACGGATACTGCTGCTTATTAAAGATTGTAACAGACATTAAGAGTGAACAGGATAAGAATTAAATGAGTGGTTGGTGTGGCTCAGCGGATAACACCACTAACCTCCAGGGAGCTACCGCCCCATGTGGGAGATGGGGGTTCGATTCCCCGGTCTGGGTAACTATGCTGTGCTACACCAATAAGAGTCCTTGGGCAAGACTCCTAACACTACATTGGCCTACCTGTAATATGAATGACCTTGTAAGTCGCTCTGGATAAGAGCGTCAGCTAAATGCCATAAATGTAAATGTAAGTGTTCCTGCAGCTCTGAGGGGAAGTAAACAGTTCTGTCTGATCTGTTTAGAATAAAGTGTTTACTGTGAACTCCTAATGTGTTTAAAATGATCTTCTGTGACTGCAGCTGTACGTAGGAAGTGATTTGGAAATGTTACTTATCTCTGATTAATAAACAATGTTTTCTGTGCATTCTTAAATTATTTAAGATTAGTTTAATTTATGCAGTGCACTGCTGGCTTAATCTCTAGATCTGATTTAAGATGCACATGTACAAAATCTGATGTATATAATGTGGGTCACGCAGAATACAATCCCTTCAGCCTGAAGGGTCACCCAAGAAGAGCATTAGTCCATGTTACACTTGATTTTTTGTTTCAGTCAGAAAGGATGGAAATGGTACAGCAACTTTACTTGAAGCTCCTGAAAATTACAGATTTGTTCAAACGATAAAACAGGGCAGGTGAGAAGGAAGAGTGTCAATCATATGTAATAGTGACTTTACCTGTAAAAATACCAATAGTCTTTTTTAAGTATGTTGCAATCAGCCTCTTTAGTGACACTTCCGTGTTAGTGATGGTAATTTACAGACCTCCCAAGCAAAATAGTACTTTTATAGCAGAAATTGTAGAATCATTATCAATTGTATCCACAAGCTATGATAAATTAAATTTCTAATTAAAGTATGCCGTGGCAGTACCTACTCCCAATCAAAAAGCTTGGACTGTAGCCAAAAGCTTGTGGGAGAACCTTACAGTTAATTATGGTATCCCTTAAAAACTTCACAGTGACCAAGGTCCTGGTTTTGAATCTAAGACAATTAAAGAAGTCTGTGAACTCATCTGAATGTATTAGGTGGGAATACCACAGGAAAACCCGGTGGAAAGATTTAACTGGACGGTGCTAGGCATGATTTGAACATTGCAAAAAAAAAAAAAAAGAAAAAGAGAAATTGCATTGGCACGATTTTATGACACAGCACAGGGTTTGCTCCTTACAAGCTGAGAATGTGGGAAGAGCTAGCGATTAGCTGCTGAGAATGCTGCCAAATCAGCTAAGAGAAACAAGACCAGGTTTGACAAACGGGTGACTGAATCTACAAAAGTGTGTTGGTCAGAAATGTGAAAATAAGAAGCAAACACAAGTTCTCAGACAGATGGGAATCCACAGTACCTGTTGTTGTGGGAAGAGCTGGGGAACGCCCAGTGTACATGGTTTAGCCTGAGAATAAGGATGGGCCACTATGTACATTGCATGGGGATCTGCTCCGACCCTGCAATTTCCTGTCAGTAGAAGATGCAGATTTCCCTGTTCCTAAGGCAAGAAGGCCTAAGGCACACCAAACTTGATTCAGAAGAGCCAGATTCCAACTCTGATTCAGATGATTGCCCAGCCTGCTACTATCCATGTCCCTCATGATTTGACCCAGTGAAAGTAGTGCAGATTCATGAGAACAAGAGAATACCAGCTGTATCCAGTTGTAAGACATCAGTCTGCTGAACCTGTAACAGCTGAAAGAGAAAACCTACCTGAAAGAAGCCCAGAAATGTACTACTTACCTGCAGATCCTGTAGATGATCAGGTTGCTACTTCTGAAATGCCAGGACCCGCTGCATCTGTAGAAGAGAATCTTTAGTGGGAGCTACCTACATGGAACCAATCATGCCAGCCAGACAGCGGTTCCCAGTTTGATGCACAGGGACATGCATACAGTTAAAGGCGGGAGGGTGTAACCCAGGTCTCATAGGGGTCACAGAAAGGCACTGAAACAAGTGGATTAACAGAAATGAAAAGTAGTAATTTATTTCTGAAATGACATTAAACAGAAGTAGGAGGAACTAAATGGAAAATTAATTATTTTAAATTGTTCAGAAAAAAGAAACAATTAAAAGTAATTAAAAAGTTCTTACCTTAGATTATGTTAATGTATCCAATAAATGGCAAAGAGCTGTTGACTCCACTCCAAACCCCCATTCACAATTCTATTTTTCTTTGAGACTGTTGACTACTGAGTAATTGTAAATGGTAACTTGATAAGCGAGTGTTGTTCATAGTGAGTTCCAGTTAATTCTATATTGACATTCTTTGACTATTGCTGTTATTTTTGATTTATGATTTTGTTTCTGATTTATTTGTTGTGGATTTATTTTTGTTAAATAACAAAGAGGGTGAAAAAAACCCTAGAACCCTAATTTAAATAAACAATAAAACAATAAAAATACTCACCTTAACCAGAGATATCTGAAGCTAACCAGAACCTAGAAGAGAAAAGAAAAACACTTTGCTGAAACAACAATACATAGGTTACAATAACAAAATACTTACCTGAGGACTGTGTCAACAAAACCCTAAAATAAATAACGTTGGTTAATAGCATTCAGTAATAGCATTGAATAATACTTGAAAATCAAGAAGTGAAGTAAAAAGGGAATACTTTTGAGATTGTTTTACACTTTATCTTGTATTTTGGGAATACTTGCCTGAATATTTACCAGAGAGGTTGAATGAACACTGTTCCCTGAGGGAATTCATTTTATTTATTTTTTTATTGCAGAAAGTGTTATTTTGCTAAATCTAAGAAATATATATAATACAGTTCTTGAGTTTACCTTGTCCCAGGTCTTCACACTTTCATCTCTTTCTCTCCATGAGCAAACTGGTCCACTGGTTAATTCGACTATTTCTTCTACTACTTCTATTTGTACAGTTCACAACACACGTGTTACAGACATGTTTCAATGCCACATACCAGATAAAAGCATGAAGCAGTGAAGGTCTAATAACACACAGATGACACTAGGGGGAGACACTGAGGAGCAGAGAAAACACGTGAAAAGTGGCAGTAAGGGCTTTCAAGGGGTATCAAGGATTATGCCAGAACTTACGGGGCGCAGATAAATTAACGTAATATATAATACTATATTTATGAAGTTGTGTCGTTAAGAAAAATCTCAATTAAAAGCTAAATCTTATCTATATGTTTGTGTATGAGTTTAGAAATACAAAATGATGATACATAAAGCTACACACATTGCTTTTCTATTTATTTTATTCAACATTATGCAAAATAAAATAAATACATAATTAAAGTGCATTTTTAATTAACTTATTAAAGTAGATATGTAAATTTTATGTTATTATTCAGCGGGGAGGAAACCACACTCAGTTCTAGGGTAAAGAGGTTGCAACATAAAAAAGATTGCACAACAAAGTCAGGTTGACACAAAAGAAATTATTTTTTCTTTTTTTTTGTCTTGGCGGGCAAAAAAGTATCTGTTTAAAAAGTACATAGGCACACAATGAACTGTAACCTTAGCCAGGTTGCAGGAAATAAAACGTGGATGAGCCAAGGTCAAATTATTTTTGTTTATTTATTTATTTATTTATTTTTTTTTTTTTTATTTGCTTTTTGAGTGCAGATGTACAGGGGCAATATACATACAGAGCTGACCAAATAGAAATAATTATGAGTTAAATTAAAAGATACAACCGTATACATACATGCATAAATACATACATAATGTACATCTATGTACACACACATACATTTGTTGATGTCATATTAAAACAAATGGCTTCATTGTAGTGTTTCAATAAATTCTTTTAATAGACAGATGTCTTTTTGGCTTTTTTGTTCTAATATAATTTTAATAAAGAATCATAAAACAGTTTCAGGTCATTAGATTAGATTAGATAAGATTAGATTACTTTGTCAGTGTGTCATTAAATTTAGGGGCCAATGCCATGACTCTGAATTTGTGAATATGATAGTTACCCAGTAAGGCTGGTAATTCGTATTAAGTTTACTTCAGTCAGTCTCATAATTTATGAATAGTTGTATGTTTTTTATGTTAATTTATGTTTTATTTATAAAAATAAATTTGTTTAAGGCCGTAAGTACCATTAGGGGAATTTTCTTCCAAAATTCCTTAGCAAAGATGCAAGTGCAAAATAAATGGGTAATGAGATCCAATTCTGAATGGCAAAAAGAGCATTGTGGGCAAATATCAGATTTAAGCTTATTAAGACATTACAAGGATAATATTTATGTAGTATTTTAAAGTGAATTTCTTACCTTATTGGAAAGCAAAAATTGACTGATATCCTGCCACAAGTTTCTGTTGAAAGTGAGGGAAAATCTTTTTCCATTTATAGATTGCAATAGGTTAGCAGCTATATTCAATTGTCATCCATATTCTGATATGGTGAAATGTTTTTTTTTTTTTTTTTTTCAAGCAGCTCTAAAATTCCTATAATAAGTTTTGGGATTTCTCCAGAATTACAGAAGTAGCAGTGAGCTTTTATAAGGAAATGGTGAAATCCTTTTTATAATATATTCTTTCTATGAAATATTTGACCTAAAATTATCTATAAAACCATCATAATATTTTTCACCATTACTTTTCAATAAGTCTACAACAAAGATATACCTTTGTCAAACAGCTCTTTTTAAACATAGATTTGTTCCTAAGTAAAACATGGTGGTTATTCCATAAAATACAGGGGCGAGGAGCAAAATTATGCTATTCAGGGCCAATTTTCCAACATTCCAAAACTTGCTATGGAAGAATTTAAAATCACAGGAGAGTAAAAATTTCAAGGCACCACATCTCAAAATGCAAATTTGGAATATGACACAAATTATTCCCCCTTAGGCAGTTTTTATCCAATTAATTTAAAATATTTTATTTATGGTATTAAAATCAAGAGCATTAAATCCACCACCTGGATAGTTTCTAATTATTGCCTTCCTTTTTCACATATTCAGCTTTATTTTTCCATATAAACTTAAACAAGATGGAATCAGTGGCTGATAAAGTTCTTTTAGCAATATATAGGATAATGCTAGGTACACTAATTGTCATGTGGGGACAGAACGAGGAGGCAGGATGTAAGCGCATGTATTTAATGAAGAGCAAATAAGACAAAACAAAACCAAAGAAAAAACTAGCAAACTGAGAAACACTGAACAGGATTGCAAAAACAGATATGGAGACAAAACACCAAGCAAGAACACGGGGAACAGCAGGGAGTATAAATGAATGAGGAATAACAAGGAACACGTGGGAAGGGGTGGAGCTACAAACTAAGGACAGGTGAGGGGCCCAACAAGAGGGCGGAGATAGGAGGAGCAAAAAACCAACAGAAGCACATGGAACAGGACAAGAAAAAGGCACATGGAAGAGACAAGAAACAGAACCAGAGAAAACAGAGGCAAACAGGGGCAAGACAAGACAGGATGTGACACTAATCTTGAAATTCCTTCTGTTTTTGAAAGTAATATATGCCTTAAATTGTGAAATCTCTCTGACATCAACACCAATTAAGAATACTTTTTGGACAGAGAACTTATCTGTTAAACTCTTGGAAGGTGACTTACTCAACCAAAGCCCAATGTATAAGACTGTCTGTTTAACCATTATGCTTCCTAATTAGAATTATGTATAGGTAGTATTTCGCTCTTATTTTGATTCACTGAAAGGCCAGATGCAAGTGAGAATAACTTTAACATGTCCAAGGTTACCAGGATTTGATCTTTGTCATTAAAACCAATGCTGTATCATCTGCTAATTGACAAATTATAAAATTTTGCTCTGACATACCACAATGGAGCAATGAACTATATAACAATTGAGAATTTCAGCAACAAGCAAAAATTAAAATGGAGAGATTGGGCAGCCCTGTCTAATACCTCTTTGGATATCCAATCATGGAGAAGTGCCTAAAGCTAAAGAAACGTTGCTATTTTTATAAAAGGCCTTAACCACCAAGCCAAAACGACGCACCACTTCATATATAAATTAATGTTCCACTGTATTAAAGGCTTTGAAAGTCCAGGAATAAAATAATTGCCTCCTCATTAACCTATTCAGGATAGTCTACGAGATCCAAAACAAGACGAATATTATTTGAAATATATCTACCTCTTATGAATACAGACTGTAAGGTAGAGGTCATCTCTTGCTCACCAAATAAAATATAATTTGCTTTTATCTGTTTGAGGTATTAATATAATCAGACCTTGTTTCATGGAATCTGCTAATTCACCAGTTTCAAAGCATTCTATAAATGTATCCAACAACATTTCTCTAATGTCCTTTAAACATGTCTTGTAGAATTCTAGAATAAAAACTGTAGAATAAAAGTTTGAATTTGATCAAATAATTGGTTACAAATGTAAGAATTAAAAGTAGATGTATATAGTTGTTGATAAAAGTTAGAGACAGAGTTAGCAATGTGTTTTTCATTATTTGTAAGGGTATCATTAATATAATGGGAAGAGATTGTTTTCAGTTCAGCTCTTTTTTTTAAATTAAAAAAATATGCTTTTTTTCTAAATTAAAAAAAATGCTGATTTTTTCCCTCAAACTCAAGCCATTTTGTTCTAGATCTGACACAAGCGGATATTTAAATCCTCTTTTAGCAAATTAAGTCTTTCAATATCTTCTTCATGCCGATGTTGGAAGGCTAAAATTTAAAATCAGCATATTTTGCAGCTTTTCTTCTAGCAAGTTGTTTATTTGATTTTATTGAATATATTTGGCATTTATATTTAACTAGCTCCCATTTTAAGAAAAGTCTTTACATTCCATTTATTTATTTATTTTTTGTAGTTTCTCTGATATTAAGAGGAATGCTGTAAGAGAGAAGTGTTTAATTTCCAGTATCGTTTTGGGTGAAAATGACTTGTTTCATGATGAAGTCAATAGCAGCATGATCTGAAAGAAGTGTCAGAGAAATATTGCATGATTTAATAGAAGATGCAAGCCAATCAGAGGTAAGCCAAAAATCTGTAGGAGATTTTTGTGACAGACCTGCTTTAAACCAAGTAAATGAACAATCCTTACTATGTACTACTCCATAAGCGCCCAGTAAAGATAGTTTGCAGCAAAGGTTGATAATAGCTATATTACGCCTGCTAATATTACCTCTTGGACAAAGTCTATCTACAAACAGATCAGGGATTTAATTGAAATATCCTCTACAATTATTGTAGCTGTAGGATATTTTGTTTTCAAACCTGACATATTCATAACTATATCTGGAAAAATAATTTTATTCAAATTAGAATAGTTATAACCATATATATTTGTTAAAATAAAATAGAGGTTCCCTAAAATAATTACTACACTTAACCATCTACCGTCAGAGGAAGAATATGACTTGAGAATAGTACCATGAAAGTTTGGGCTAAATAATAGTAAATCTCCCCCAGAGTTAGTACAATCATGTAGATCCCCACTGATTATGCCAAAATACTTCATCTCTGAAAGAAAAAATTTATTTCTTGAAGAAAATAGACGTCTTGCAAAATAAAAAAGAAACCTTACATTTGGTTAAATCATGTAACTCCTGCACATTAAGAGAAGAACAGGACAATAAATAAGAAGACAACAACAAAGGAAAAAAAGCTTGATCTGTGAAATTTATTAGGGGCCAAAACACCAGAATTTTAGAGTGACCTTTATGCCATCAATTATGGCAAATGAACCCTAAAGCCAGCACGTTTTCCATCCTTTCTGGCTGGCATCCTTTCTAGACCAAAGTTTGTTTATAGCCTCCTTCACGAGTTGTATATAAGGGGGGGGGGTAATTTTCATATTCTCTCATATTCCAATTGGTGTACCATGTTTGTTTCAAGACTCTTTCCTGATCTAAAGCTCATCATAGATGTTGTTAAATACAGGAAAACAAATATAAACCACTTTATCCATTATTTTTAAAGAATGACGTGGAATGATTTAGAATCAATATCTAACTGAACACAATGGAAGATTACAAGTTATGTTTCTTGAGTAGTGGTCTTACAGCAGCCAGTTTTAGTGGGACTGGAAAGCAGCTGTTTATTATATTTAAAACTGACAATCACCCATTAAAATGAAAAAGCGTTTGCATTTTTTTCTGTAGCATTCTTTTTCCTTAAACTTTGTTTGAATGAATGTTGCCAACTAAAACTAAGGACAGTGTAGGATTTTGGGACTTGTCACCTGCCACTGTTCTCCCTTCAATACCTTTCAGGACTCATCAGTTCTGGTGATGTCATTGATATTTTGGGGAGATCTCTGTAGTAAATCAGTATTCGTGGTTTATATCATTCTATATTATTATGAGTGTCCAAAATTAGGGTTGATTTTTTTTCTTTGCAGGACTGGTCTGGTGTCTAGAGTCTTCAGAGACTGAAAATCAGGAGGAGGACTCCAGCGTACCCACTCCTGGTAAATTCTTTTTTTAATGTTTATATTATTTGTGTATGTTTATTATTATACATACTTTATTTATTCAGTATTGTCCTCTTTGACTGGTACACAAGTTCAGATTACACCATTACTTCTTATTATCCTTGACTGAGGATCAGTGAGAACGTGATTCTCTGTAAAAGGCTAGTAAAATAGTGTGCAGATTATCATTGTGGGAGTGGGGTATTATCTATTCATTTCCAAAACTACTGAATCATGTTATGAGTGCATAAAAATAACAATACAAATGTGCATGAAATTCTACATTTAGAGTCAATGTTTTTGCCTTTTCCACCATGGAAAACTTCACACAATCACAGATTTGTGTGACTGAGAGCCTCACCTTGGGTGGGTTGTTGGTCTTAAATTTATGGAATGGAACAAGAGCATGGTGGGAGCATGTCAGAATTCTTATTTCAGTGAGACAATGTACAGCCCCGCCCCTCCCCCACCATGGCGAACGAGATGACAAAATCTCGTCCTCACCACTGTAATTAAAGGCACCACTGTCACACAAATCCACCCAAACTGCAAAGTCTGAAGTAACTCCTTAATTTCTAATCAGCTTTAGGTTTAATGAACATCTGTAAAAACAATTCTTTGTAAAAATACTAATCTTATAGATCTATATAGACACTGCATTGCTCAGAAAAGAAGAACAAATGAACTCCTGGGACTGAATGACCTTGGTCCTAAAGGTTTATCTGAACCTTGAGACCTCAACAAAGGAACAGGTGAAGGAACTGGAGGCACCAGAAACTGAAGTATCTACATCTACCGTAACGACATTTCAAATTCACCATGGCCTGAAAGGAAGCCCCTACTCCAAGAGCAGCATAAAAAGCCAGACTGATGTTTGTAGGTTACCAGAATAAAGTCCTATGGGTTTTGGAGGAGTGCTCTCTGACCATAGAGTTGAACTGTTTGGGCACGCTGATCAGCACTATGAATGGAGGAAAAAGTGTTTTCACCATTGAAGCATGTTAGTGTCACTGTTAGGGGCTGATTTACACATTTCGAAGATTTTATTGTGGTTTACTAAAAATGGGGAAAAGTTTTTAGAGCATATAATAAGATGAAGGGGAGGATCTGATATTTTGGACTTTTAAGTTATTTGTTTTTGGTCTGGTGTATTCCGGTTAAAATAACAACACAGTTAGAGCTTCCCAAGTAAAGTAGATGATAAAGGCTTCTGTTTCTGTAGCTGCATGCTCAGCTTGTTTCTAGTGGGTCTCTGGGTCAGCAGCCACTGATTATCGAACATCTGTATCAAACCACTGGTAAATCCAGGGCTTTATTCTCTTGAGCAGTGGAACAGTTAATACAATAATCATTAAAAGAACAGCTGCACCCAGAAGAAACTGTGGGACTGCAGTGCTATTGGGAAGGAAGATAAAGGTTACCAGGAACAATAAATGATGATAAATTTAGACTGATATGGGGAATATTTAATGAGCTACACACACAGAAGTAGCTAACACAACATGCCAGACGTCTCGGCATGGAGTTGTAGAGGTTCCTAATGGTGTCCTGTGATAATCCATCCCGACACAGATAATCCATGCAGTTTGAATATTCTCACACAGTTCCTGCAGATTTTGAGGTAGCGGTGGAGTGTTGATAGCGTGTACAATAGCATCCCACACATTTTCAATAACTGGTACTGTGATAGGAGGCCACCTGTCCAATCAAGAAATTTCCTCACTACTAAATATTCCACAGTCAACTGTCAGTGGTATTATATCAAATTATAATTGGGCAAGAACAGCAACTCAGCCACAAAGTGGTAGGCCACATAAAATGATCAGTGGATCAACGGATGCTGAGGCGCATAGTGCCCAGAGGTTAATACACTCAGATTTATCTGCATATTGTAACATTGGAAAAACTAAATATAAATAACTTTTGCACTGTCCATATTTTATGTTCAAACTCACCACCCACCTCATATGTTGAATTCAGCAAATTAACAATGCTGTGTTTTAAACATGCATCTCCTTTTTCCCTATTTTATACATAATTTGCAAAATTCATGATGAATGGACCAATATGAATGTTTCAGAGCGACTTCTCATAAAATTTCTATACATTAACTTTGAATAAACTTTGGAAGTACAGCACATTTGCTTACCATTTTGGAGAGTCTTGTTTTCTTTGGATAGGGATGTTAAAAGAGAGACTAATTTTAATTATAAGATATCAAGGCTCCTCACAGCTTGGTCAGAACAGCATAGACTGTGGCCAACTATGCAGCTTTTCTCAGTCCAATGATGTTCTATATCTGGGTGCTTTATCTTTTTTAAAGTACATTAATATGAGAGAGAGAGAGAGAGAGAGAGAGAGAGAGAGACAAAATAGACTGGGTAGAACTGAACTTTGACTTTATAAAAATACTACGTGATGTATTACATCACTATATCAAGATAGAGTTAATGCACCAGAAAAATCACTAGAATCCTATCTGGCAGTCTCATTAACATCACAACTTCACAGAGGGAGGGAGAGGGAATTACTTAATTACCTGACATAATGTGGTGCTTTATAAAAATCCCTCCTTTTAACAAATGTAACATGAAATGTGGATGGAGGTAGCCTGTAAAAAATTTTACTGATCATCCTAACATTCCATGACACACTTGACTTTGCTTCATGTTGGTCACATGTTGGTCGAAAATTATTAGTCTAATAGCTAGCTAGCCACATCAAAGCAGCAGAGATAAAGAGAGCAAAACTATTTAGTTCTACAAATTTCACCTAACTTGCTATTTGTAAACTGACGACTCGTTCCACTGAAATGTTTTGCACCCAGAGCATTGGGTTTCATTTGATTTATGTTCCACCAATGACAAAACTCCCTTAAAGGCAAAGTGTGCAAACACTCACCCCACAGCAAGGTGGATGTCGATGATGTGGCAGAAGTTTTGGGTTGGCATGTGTGGTAGCCAGTCAGATTAAAGGGATGGCAACCCTTTAAAAATGCCCTCCTCATCAACAGCTATTAAACAGAGACATAAGCTCTAAAAACTGATCATCATTTATCTTCTAACTGGTAAAAGGTCCATAGTAGCTTATTATAATTCATATTGGTGTGTTGCGATTGAACTTCAGTGATCACTGAAGTGATCAATGTTTGTGAGGTAATTTATACACTCTCTCTAAACTCTTTAAGCTTTCTATGTCAGTCAGTCTTAAGTTAGTTTTCTTGTGCCTTTTTAACTCATATGATATACTGATGCAGATTGTTGACTTCAGTATCAGTATTTGATTGGCTGTATAGAAGTTTGCACATTGCTGCTGTGGAGGATGATTATTTAAGTACCAAAAACTTCTTCATGTGACACATTGATCAATAAAAACAGTGAATTTAAATGAAAAGTGAGAAGTACGCATGTATGTGGTTTGAATGTAATTCTGTAATATGATTACTGTCCTTTACTGTAATGAAACTATAATTAAAATAGGGTTATGTTTTTGAATGTTATCTGTTGATGTAACACATATGAACATTTATTCAATTACTGCCCATCCCTGCTGCTCACCCTGTGGCTTTTAAGGACTGGGATGCAGTCTCACTTCCTACTCTATAATGCAGGGGTGTGGCTAAAATAAGGCTCCGCCTAGGGACAAAAAAAAGGACAAAAGTGAGCTACATTACATTACTACAATTGGCGGGTTCAAAGATCTCCACAAAGACTACAGATTAATATGAAGTTACATTTTGATGTACTATTTTTTGTGTGTGTAAATATTAACTAAGCATATTTGACTTCTTTCTGTAGCATCTACTGGTGAACACAGTGGCAGAATTACAGAAACTGCTAAGGTAAGATCAGTAATTTCCCAAAGAACTTCATATTAGACAGTCTGGTGTTAAAATTTAAACAGATTATTTTAAAAATATATACATTTTTAATGTAACTTCCCTGAACTAAATTTGTGCTGGGGGGTTTCACATAATTATCAGAGTATATTTCTATACTATGCATTTTAAAATCCACTTATACTGTCTTGTATGATCAGTAAATTATGTGTTCTAGAGGTACTGACCACACCCATCATGTGTCTTATATTTACTTAAGTGTCATTTGAGGGGGAAATAAACTTAATCAAGTTGTAATTATGGGGACATCAAATGTGAAACCAGTTCTCATTGCAGTCCAGCAGAAACAATGACGACAAGCAAAACCCACTTTCAGGTTGTAGCTTACTACGCCACCCCCAGTTGAATCCTGCAAATTGTGAATCTAATACATGGCCAAGGATAAAATTCCACAGGCACTCTGCTGTTTATTACAAATCTTATATTTACATTTTCTCAAAGATATACAGTGATGTGAAAAAGTGCTTGCCCCCTTCATGATTTCTTTTTTTTTTTTTTGCATGTTTGTCTCTTAAATGTTTCAGATCATCAAACAAATTTAAATATTAGTCAGAGACATCACAAGTAAACATAAAATGCAGTTTTTAAATGAAGGTTTTTATTATTAAGGCAGAAAAAAAATCCAAACCTACATGGCCCTGTGTGAAAAACTGTTTGCCCCCCCAGTTAAAACATAACTGTGGTTTATCACACCTGAGTTCAATTTCTCTAGCCACACCCAGGCCTGATTACTGCCACACCTGTTCTCAATCAAGAAATCACTTAAATAGGACCTGCCTGATAAACCAAAGTAGACCAAAAGATACTCAAAAGCTAGACATCATGCCAAGATGCAAAGAAATTCAGGAACAAATGAGAAAGAAAGTAATTGAGATCAATCAGCCTGGAAAAGGTTATAAAGCCATTTCTAAGTTTTGGGGCTCCAGTGAACCACAGTGAGAGCCATTATCCACAAATCGCGAAAACGTGGATCAGTGGTGAACCTTCCCAGGAGTGGCCAGCCAACCAAAATTACCCCAAGAGCACAGCGATGACTCATCCAAGAGGTCACAAAAGACCCCACAACAACATCCAAAGAACTGCAGGCCTCACTTGCCTCAGTTTTTTTGATAATTTGGTGCTTCTAGGCCACCATAGGGCTTTGGATTCTGTAATGTAGTGAGTTTGATTCTGGGTGGTTCATTTTTCCAATAAAATCTGATTATATTAGTATCCAGAGATTTAAACCAGGTTGGTGAGGGTTGTATGGGAATCAGAAAACAGACAGTTAATTTTTGGTAGTACTGTCATTTTAATTGCCGCTATTCTTCCAAGGAGAGAGAGGGGCAGGTTTGCCCAGGGATGGACGTCATCACTTATTGTTTTAATAAGTGGACTATAGTTAAGTTTGGATAATTCTGATAACTGGGGGAGATCTTAATACCCAAATATGTGATGTGGTTAGTACAAATGGGAATGGGTAGTGTTCTAATTGTATCCTAAAGTTTGTTCATATTTCAGGGTAGGATTGTGGATTTAGTCCAGTTGATAGAATATTCAGATATTTTTGAGTAATTTTCAATAGTTGTAATGGTTTCTGTTATTGAGTTGAATGGTTCTTTTAATATCATCTGTGTATAGACTAATTTTATGTTCCATATTACATGTCTGTATTCCTTTTACATTTATATTTTGACATATTGCTGCTGCTAGTGGTTCAATGAAGATAGTAAAGAGATAGGGGGAGAGTGGGCATCCTTGTCTAGTGCCTCGGTGTAATGTGAAAGGTTGTGTTATCAACCCGTTAGTATTAACTGTGGTCTTAGGTGCAGTATATTAAATTTGAATCCATTTAATAAATGGTTCTCCGAATCCAAATCTATTTAATGTTGAGAATAGAAATTTCCAATTAACTCTATCAAAAGCTTTTTCCTGCATCTAGGGTGATAATTGCTGTTGGTATTTCTTGATGAGAGGTGTAATCAATTATATTCAGCATCCTGCGCATATTGGTGGAAGAGTATCTGCCTTTGATAAAACCTGTTTGGTCCTGATGTATTAAGTCGTGGATGACTGTTTCTATTCTAGAGCTTTGCTTATAATCTTTGTCTGTATTCATAAGCGATAGGGGTCTATAACTGGGGGCTAAAGTAGGGTCTTTGTTTGGTTTAAGATGAAGGGAGATAGTTGCAGTATTCATATTTGTTGGAAGTTTCATATTTTGTTTAATTTCTAATATCAGTCTATTAAATAGTGGGGCTAACGTTGACCAAAGGTGTTTGTAGAACTCGGCAGGGAAACCATCAAGTCCTGGTGCCTTGTTGTTGGGCATATGATTTAAAGCTTTATAAAGTTCTTCCTGTGATATTGGGTCATCAAGTACTTGTTTTTGTTCTGCTGTTAATCTCGGAAGATTGGTGTTGTTCAGAAATGTATTAATGTCTTCTATTTTTGGCTCATGGTCTGATGAATATACCTTTTTAAAAAATTCTTTGAAGACTTGATTTATTTCCTCCGGTGTCTCTGAGGGTTTCCCTGCCAAGTTTTTTATGACTGGGATTGTTGTTTTTTCTTTATTTCGCTTAATGAGATTTGCCAAGTATTTTCCAGATTTATTGATATATTCAATGTTTTCATTTCTGAGTCTCTTTTTTATTTTCTAATTCATTTAACTGGTATTTAAGTTTTCTTAATTCATTGTAGTTTTCTTCACTTGGATTGATTACATTCAAATTTTCTAATTCACAAATTCTTGCTTCTAAATTAATTTCATTTTCTGTTTCTTTCTTTTTCTTATTTGTGGCATATGAGATTATTCTCCCTCTTAAGACTGCTTTACTAGTTTCCCCATAACAGTGATGGTGACATTTCTGGAGAGTCATTTATTTCTAGAAAGGATGTCCACTCTCTTTGAATATAGTTATCAAATTCCAGATCTTTAAGTAATGATGTATTAAATCTCCATCTAAAGCTTGGTTTATGTTGTTGGCTTCCATTCCATATGACTGAGACCGGGGCATGGTCGCTAATTGTAATAGGGTGAATTTGTGCATGTGAGGGGTTTGATATCATAGAATTACTAATGAGTAAATAATCAATACGTGAGTATGACTTGTGCACTGATGAGTAAAATGTGAATTCTTTGGTTTTTGGGTGTTTTTGGCGCCAACCATCGCAAAGACCAAAATCGTGCATGAACTGTTTTATTGTGTCTGTGGAGTTCCAACAGCGCATGGTATTTAGGTGTGGGGTTCTGTCCCAGGATGGATCTAAAACTGTATTGAAATCTCCACCAATTATTATTGGAGAGTTAGATATATTGGAGAGTTGTGTAAAAAAGTCATGGAAGAATGAGGGGCTGTCAGTATTTGGACCACAAATATTAGCGATGGTAAGAGTCTTATTGTGAATAGTGATATTTATTATGATAAATTGTCCACCAGGATCTGTGATTGTTGTGTTATGTACAAACTGAATCTTCTTATTTATTAAAATAGCCGCACCTCTTTGTCTAGAATTGTAATTGGCAGTATATATGTGGTTATATTCAGCTGGTTTCAGTTTATGTTCTTCAGCATCTGTTAGATGGGTTTCCTGTAGGAGGCATATGTCTGCTTTTAATCTACTGAGATGGTGGAGTACTGTATTTTTTTTTTGTCCTGAGAGCCAATACCGCGTACGTTCCATGTTATAAGTTTTAGTTGTGAAATATTGAAGTGTTGGATGTTATTAGTTGTATAATTTAGTTTTTTTGTCAGGTTGTATGTAGGCGTGTGCGTGTTGAGTGTGTTGTGTTGGTATGTAGTTGGGTGAATGGTTCTGAAGATGTGCTGGTGTGTATATACATCGTAATGTACAGTATATTGTGTTGTTGTGTATCTCACTATTGATGGTTTTTTTGTTGTGTTTGTGTGCATGCGGATAAATGTGCGATTCTGAACATAAGGTCAATTTCCATTCCTGTATTTGTACATAGATGGACAAGAACATAAGAAGACAGAAAGAAAAAAGAGGAGAGAGTTATTTTATGATTATGACACATGTAGAAGCAGTGAGATATCTGTGCGATTGTTTAGTCATTGTAGAATATGTCCAGAACTTCTAATGGATAGAGGAGTTTTTTTTTTTGTTTTGTTTTTTTGTTTTTTTTTATCCATGTGTATGTGTGTGTGCATGAGAGAGAGAACAGCTATTTGAAAAACATCAGAGATTATTGTTTTTGAATAATAGGAACGGAATGAAAGGGTAGGATCTCACGAGGGAACTGATCATTTAGCCCAAACATCGTTCCTCTGAGTTCTTTTCCTCGGCTGATGATGTATTCCTTGCCTTTAAAATGTTCAACTTTTGCAACGATGGGACGGGGTCGCTTATTCTGAGATTTTTTGCCACCCATGTGGTGAACTCGATGAAATATTGTTGTAGCTCTCTCCGGGGGTATTTTAAGTTTGTTGATCATGAAATCCTGTAATAAAGTCTCTGGATCCTCTGTAGTTTGCTCTGGGATGCCAGAAAAAAACAATATTGTCCCTCATGCTGCGTGCTTGGAGATCTAAGACAGTTTCTTTCAGTTTTTTATTTTCATTAGCTACTGCTGAGAGTTGAGTAGTGATTTCACTGAGTGTAGGAGTGATTTGTTTTCCCTGGTTAGTAAGGTGATTTGCTCTTGACTGAATTCCAGGCTTTCGCATATTGCCTGGAATTCCTTGTGCAGTACTTCGACTAGTGAAATTCTTGCATCCAGCATGGAGAGTTTGTTATCTATTGAATGAAGGATGTCGTTAAACTCTGAGCAGCATGAAGGTGATAGGTCTGTTTCACGGGGTGAACTTGGCTGGTGTGGTCGCTTACAGGTAGGTGTAGAGTTTTGTTTACCTTTGTTTTTATCTTCTCCTTTGTCTTTGTTCATGGTGACGTAGTGCCGGTAATAGCTGTCGATATAATCTTCAAGTGTATCCAGTTTGTGGAGCGTGTATAGTCCAGAGAAGGACGAGACAGAGAAAAATACTTTAGTTTGGAGAGATGCTTCGGCTGTTTAGCAGCAGATAGCCGCCATCTTGTTTCTCACACAGTCACACGGGGGATCCTCACAGTGTCATCAGCCCTGAGTGGCCCTTGCCTCAGTTAAGGTCAGCGTTCATGACTCCACCATAAGAAAGAGACTGGGTAAAAATGGCCTGCATGGCAGAGTGCCAAGACAAAAACCACTGCTGAGCAAAAAGAACATTAAGGCTCGTCTCAATTTTGGCAGAAAACATCTTGATGATCCCCAAGACTTTGGGGAAAAGCCTCTGTGGACCAACGAGACAAAAGTTGCACTTTTTGGAAGGTGTGTGTCCCATTACATCTGGCGTAAAAGTAACACTGCATTTCAGAAAAAGAACATCATACCTACAGTAAAATATGGTGGTGGTAGTGTGATGGTCTGGGGCTGTTTTGCTGCTTCAGGACCTGGAAGACTTGCTGTGATAAATGGAACCATGAATTCCGATGCCTACCAAAAGATCCTGAAGGAGAATGTCCGGCCATCTGTTCGTGACCTCAAGCTGAAATGAACTTGGGTTCTGCAGCAGGATGATCCAAAAAACACCAGCAAGTCCACCTCTGAATGGCTGAAGAAAAACAAAGTGAAGACTTTGGAGTGCCCTAGTCAAAGTCCTGACCTGAATCCTATTGAGATGATGTGGCATGACCTTAAAAAGGTGGTTCATGTTCGAAAACCCTCCAATGTGGCTGAATTACAACAATTCTGCAAAGATGAGTGGGCCAAAATTCCTCCACAGCACTGTGAAAGACTCATTGCAAGTTACCGCAAACGCTTGATTGCAGTTGTTGCTGCTAAGTGTGGCCCAACCAGTTATTAGGTTTAGGGGGCAAACACTTTTTCACACAGGGCCATGTAGGTTTGGATTTTTTTTTCTCCCTTAATAATAAAAACCTTCATTTAAAAACTGCATTGTATGTTTACGTGTGTTATCTTTGACTAATATTTAAATTTGTTTGATGATCTGAAACATTTAAGAGACAAACATGCAAAAATATAAGAAATCATGAAGGGGGCAAACACTTTTTCACACCATTGTAGCAACTACATCGCCTTCTTTTAAATACCATCAATGTTCAATTATACCTGAAAGTTAAACAAGGAATATGGCTTAAATAGGCCTCAAAATAACAGACAGAGCATTTGAGATTTAAAGACATAAAAGGAATAAACACACTGTGGTGATCCAATAACCCAATAGCCCAAGGCAGCCACCAATGTGTACTACCAACCACATGTCAAACAATCACCACAAAAATAATAAATACATAACACAATTCCCCACACATCAAACTAAACAAAATAACTGCCAAGATTCTGGTGACACATCTTAGTGTTAGGGTCCAACTATTAACATAGGCCCCTCCCCAACTTTGGTTCTGACCTACTGCCCCTCACCAAATACTGCTCATAACCTTAAAATACCATTCACAATGATTCACAGATCATGATCATTTTTCCTAAAACTACATTTGAACAATAGAACCCAAAAAAGACTTGGGATAGTAGAAAAAACAGTGCAACTTCCAGGTGTAGCAGGACTAATACTGACAAGATCACACTAGATTTTTAGTAACTTACTTTAAATTCATATATAATTATATACTTTGCCAAGAAGTCACAAAGCACATTTATTCAGAAGGAGTGGTTGTGCAGGTGGGGCATTCAGAGGCTAAAATAACAGTGAGGCATCAGTCTCCTTTTTTCTTTCATACTCTGATGTGCGAGGTAGCCTCTATTCAGTCGCTCTTTTCTTCGTATATTACTACAGTTAATTTCCTTCTTACTTTTGCATGACTAACGCTGTGAAGTGTCAATTTCCAGTGTAAATCAGATGCTTTTTAGAGTTTCAACTACAACACCAAACACTAATTCTAGCAGTTCTGTTGGCAGATTGTTTTTTGCTCCGAGGAAGAGGTGATATTATAGATCTGGCAAGCACTTCAAGGATCTTAAGATTAACCTCTTTTATTGTCTGACGTTCTGGAGCAAGTGAGTCAGAATCACTGTCTACCCAAAGCGTGTATTAAAAGGGGCCCCATCCATACCCAGGAGCATACAACAAAAAGTCATCATGTTTGGGGATTTTCTTCCAGCAGGTCACTCTAGCACTTGCAGGGTGTGTGGTATAGAAATACTGACAATGGGTTTGTTGAAGATTATGGGGTGTTGGACTTTAATTATGCACCAGAGGAAGAGGAGAAAAAAACAGTGATTACGCAGCAATTTCCAGGTGTAGCAGGATCAATTGCGTCAAGAATGTTTCACTAGATTTTTACTTACTGTAAATTTATATATAATTATATATAGGTCATTGCTATACTTGAATCACCACTTTGCCAAGAAGTCACATAGGACATTTATTCAGAAGGAGTGGTTGTGTAGGTGTCATTCAGAGGCTAATAATGGTCTCCTTTTTTCTTTCACATGCTGATGTGCGAAGTCACTCTTTTCTTTGTATATTACTAAAGTAAATTTCGACATAAATCAACAAAAGACATGTACACTAGACTTTAGTTAACTCCAGAAAAATCTGAGCAGTGTTTGGTTAAATGTAGACCTTCTGGTTATTCCATATTTTTGATCTTCTGTGGTGATATTGAGCTTAATACAGCGTGACATGGTACTAACAACAGAAAGCTATGCTAGTTAGACAGTACATGATAGTTGATGGTCGTTTATAGTATATTGTCCAAACTTTTATTGTGCACCCTGTAATTTCACATATACTGTAACCATACTGAGTTTAAAGCAGCAGGGAGATCTGTGGGGAGATTTCTGCTGGTCTGATGCTGTTTGCTGTCTGTGTGCAAAAACTCTTGTGCAGATATGCAGTGTACTCTCTTTTCTTTTTTTCTTTTTTTCTTTCACACGCTGATGTGTGAGGTAGATCTGCGGGGCGACTGCCGCTGGTCTAAAGCTGTCTGCTGTCTGTGTGCTAAAATGCTTTTGCAGAATAAACTGATACAGATTCTGTCGAGGTCTTGTCTAATTCAACACAATGCAGAGTGGGGCTGTGAGGGAGCCCAGGTTACACAGGCTACTGTAAAAACATTACCAATCAGCATCTGCCAGACAAGGAAAAACATGCTACTAAAGCCACTTCATGAGCAAGGCCTACCTGTTTGTTAGTGCTAGATACTTTGGTACTTTGAGGAATATTTACTCTTTCAAAGGCATTAATCCCCCAGCCCAACCTTAAGCAAAGAATAACTAGGTGAGGATTTACTGTTTAAGCAAGTAGGCTACATTATATTCACAAAGTACAAAAACAGCACAATAATCATCTAAAATGTCTGTTGATAGCAACATCAACATCTGATGTTCTGCCTCAGGTGAACTAGCTGCAACATCAACTTAAATTGCTGCACTGTTCACCTCCACTGATCTACAATTATGGTGGCTGAGTGCAAAACAAATTTCAGAAAACAAAATTACAAAAATAAAAACAAATTTACAAACAAAAAGAAATTACATTCAAGAAAACAAAATTACAAAAGCCAAAACAATTTTACAAGATGTGAAACACTTTTACCAGTACCAAAACAATTTTAAAAACTGCAAATTCTGACAGAAAGGGTAGGTTTAACACGTAGGAAGTGCTTGTTGCAGACCCTTGTTAATCAAAGTATTTCGTGGTGGTAGAGTGAGTGGAGTTTGGGGTGGTGACAACGGTAAAGCATGTTTTGTCTATTTGTGGCACATGTTTTATCCAGCTGGCACGTTTTTGTATTTTCTGTGGAAGGTCTTTAGAGTTTTAAAAGAGCAGGAAAGGGTAGGTCTGTGTGGTAGACCTACCCTTTCCATCAGAATTTGCCGTTAGTAAAAGTGTTTTGGTACTGGTAAAAGTGTTTCACGTCTTGTAAATTTGTTTTTACTTTTGTAATTTTGTTTTCTTAAATGTATTTTTTTTTGCCCTTGTAAAATTGTTTTTGCTTTTAAAATTTTGTTTAAAATGGTTTTTTTTTTGTAAATTTGTTTTTATTTTTGTAATTTTGTTTTGTGAAAAGTTAATTTGTTTTGCATTTCTCGGCCACCGTACCCGATGAGTTAGGACAATCAATACAATAAAATACAGGAATTCTGAATATTAAAATCATTTATCTGAATATGCTCCTCCTGAAGCAGACCAAATGTGAGTTCATAAAATCTCATACAACTTCCACTCTCCCTGTGATGCGTTCTTAAAGGGGCAGGGCACTTTTAAAAGTACACTAAGATTAGGTGTACACACAGTAACTGGGTTCCACCTGTTAAAATCTAAAGCTACACTTGAAAGAGTAAAGTTCTCTTAAAAGAGATACACATTAGGTTATTGGATCCTACCTGTCACACATGTGACCTGTGTGATAATGGAGCAATAGAACAGCATAAAAAATAAGTAGTTTTTCATCTATTTGTTGAACATGTCTTTGTTGGTAAACATATGTAAATCTCTAGAATGATCAGTTTGGTGTAGATGATGATGAGGGTCAGGATGTTCAATCAAAGTCTTGTCTTAACCAAACACATTTGTTACTGTATGCAATTTGTTAGTCATGTGTGATTTATTAGAAAAATCTTCCACAGCTCATTAGATCGAGAGACGTTCCAAAATGATTTCTGACAGGTTTGGATTCCACTGATCCACTGTTAGGCAGAGAGTGTACAAATAGAGGATATTAAACACCATTTATCCCTTCACTGGAAAGTGGTCATCCAACATAAACGAATCCAAAAGCCTAGTGTAGAATATTCTGGGAGACCACAAAGAACTCCAGGGTTACCTCTGGTAGCCTTGGATGAGATTCCTGCTGTCATTGTGCTGCAGAGGCTGTTGTTGAGACAGACGAGGAGTGGAGGTCAAATTCACAAAATGTCCTGTACTTACAGCTGTTGTAATATCAACATAGTCAACTCTTCTCCACTGCAGCACTGCTTAATTGAAAATAACCAATGTAGCATAGCTAGCTAATGCATGCCATTTAAATCACTGTTTAACTGTTAAGGCAAGTAGTATGTATCACATACCTGCTGTCAAAATGATTGATTTATGACCCTCTGCGACAGGATGATTTGATTGACAGGTCAGTTTATTTGTAAGTATGTCCATACAACATCACCCCACCCCAAAAGATTTATGACGGGCTGTTGAGGCGTCAGGGTGCTGTCTTTGTTTTTTTTAAGCATCCTTCTTACTTTTATATGATTAACGCTGTGCAATGTCTAGTGCCAGTGTAAATCAGATGCTTTCTAGAGTTTCAACTACACCACCAAACGCTAATTCTAGCGGTTCTGAGTTTTTTCTACACCATATGGCAAATGGTGCCAGTTAACATGATGTGATGTCTAGATATTGTTTTGCCTTAATAAATAAATGGCAATATAGATTTTTGTGAAAACATTTTTCAGTTTTGTGAAACATGTATATTTGTAAGAACAGGTTGTTTAAATGTGTACAGCATGTTCAAACAGGACAGATGTTTAATGTATATTTTTTGTCTCTGTGTACAAACATGTGATGGTTGATAAATAAAAACAAACAAAACAAAACGTCAACTTATTTATTTACAAATATATAACACATCAATAAAACATCAAATTAACAGTATTTCAAACAATCTCAAAGTCATTTACAAACTTGATAATAAAACAAAAAAAATACCCTCAACATTACAAGTCTAACCATTTACTTCTTTCTATAAGGGGATAGACAAACACTGACATTGTTTCCTTAGTAACATTAATTGTGGCCGGCAATGACAGGGTTAAAGTGTTGGTATCCATTTCACCCTGTTTAGCATGGTTAAATATTACAGGTTAAATAAACAATGGCGTAAAACTTGGCCATCTCATGAGTGTCAATATATAGACACGTCCAGGTCGTCTTCCACAACTTGTCTGATAGACTCCCGTTAATGATCACTCTTTAACTTATCCATCTGGTGTTGCGGTTTATGCACACTCCATACTTTCCATTTCATACTTTCCATTATTGGCTCAGCAATGGTAGAAGAAAACCTCCTTGCCTTTTTTGTGAAACACCAACCATTCTATTTAGGTTTCTATTTAGTCTATCAGACATATCAACCTATCTGTGTTTTTTCTGAATGTAAACAGCAAGTCTGTTTGAAAGCAGATCAATTCTGAAAGCAGACCAGTTCATGAAAGTCTTCAGGAGTCTTTGCTTTATAATCATGAAATAGCCAAATGGTTTTTTACAGCATTTTAAAAACACTCCATGAAAACTTTTGTGTTACCAGGGTACGTCTGTCTACCCAACATACCAACCTGATTGTTCTCTCTAGGATGTTTAAATAATATAAGGTAATTTGTGTTCAAACTAATTGTCCTATAAGGCTTTCCTTGAAAAAAATTCTGTATTAGGTAAATGGCGGTTAAATTTCGGTGGTATACATACTGTGAAAATACTTTCTCTACCTCAGCATTATTGCTAGCATCTTTCATTACATCTTCAATAATGAACAAATTATTTCTGATAAATGGTAGAAGTGTATAATTTAGCGTTGCTGGTATCTTTTTAACAAAATGATTGTGTCTATTTTTAGCATTTCATCATAAAGGGGTTGCCAACAATCATAAATATATACTATGTTTTCTGTTTTCTTTGAAACCACCTCATCAGTACGTTCAATTAACTGTTTTACCAAAAATGCTTTGCCCGAATTTGGTAGTCCACTTATTACACAAGAAAAATGATGTTTTAATCTAAAATCAAACCCATCAACCGTTCGCACCCCACGATATCTTTAGTACCCATAATGAAGTGTTAAAAAAATCAGACAACAAACCAACTTAATGTAGCTTTGTTTTTCAGTGTAGATTTTGTTTTTTCTTTATTTCTCACAGTGCCATCTGCACAAACCAATATGTGTCATCTGCTGCCAGGATTTACCATATAATGATTTAAAACACCAATCAGTGTGTCAAGCCCAACAACTTTTGTATTTTTGGAATTTAGCCTAGCACCCTTTGCCTTCACACATGTGTACCACCAGCCTTGTGATAACCTTAGGTCTTAGGCCTTCCCAAGCAGAACTCTATCATGTAATCGCCACCACCAATCTCATCTGTCACATAGCCTAAGTAGGGACCCAGAGGCGGTTCCCAGTTACCTTCACGAGAAACAAAAATAACACTGTCAGCGTCACTGTAGAACAGTCTATCGCACATACAATCAGATCATACAATTCTAAACATGCATGAGGTGTTGTAAAAACACAGAGAAACACATTAATAGTCTTCATCGGAATAACACCACTGAATCAGTGCTGGAGTACTGGACACAAATGAACAGTGTTTAACATCATATATGTCAGCAAAGATGTGTTCAACTAAAAAACGGCAAATTTTCTCTTATTGAAAAACGACCCCACAAGCTGGTTAACAACAATTTGTAAATTGACCTGCGTGTCTGGGTTAAGACATACATTATATTGCCATAAGTAATTAATCCCTCATCCAAATAATTGAATTCAGGCGTTACAATGACCTCCATGGCCACAGATGTATAAAACCAAGCACCTAGGCATGCAGACTGCTTCTACAGACATTAGTGAAAGAATGGGTATCTCTCAGGAGCTCATTGATTCCACAAGCAACTGTCAGTGGTATTATAACAAAGTGGAAGCGAGTGGGAATGACAGCAACTCAGCCACTAAGTGGTAGGCCACGTAAAATGACAGAACGGGGTCAGCAGATGCTGAGGCACATAGTGCGCAGAGGTTGCCAACTTTCTGCAGAGTCCATCGCTACAGACCTCCAAACTTCATGTGGCCTTCAAAATAGCTCAAGAACAGTGTGTAGAGCTTCATGGAATGGGTTTCCATGGCTGAGCAGCTGCATCCAAGTCTTACATCACCAAGCATAATGCAAAGCGTTGAATGCAGTGGTGTAAAGCGTCGCCACTGGACTCTACAGCAGTGGAGACGTGTTATCTGGAGTGACCAATCATGCTTCTCTGTCTGGCAATTCAATGGACGAGTCCGGGTTTGGCGGTTGCCAGGAGAACGGTACTTGTCTGATTGCATTGTGCCAAGTGTAAAGTTTGGTGGAGGGAGGGATTATGGTGTGGGGTTGTTGTTCAGGAGTTGGGCTCGGCCCCTTAGTTCCAGTGAAGGGAACTCTTAACGCTTCAGCAGACCAAGAGACTCTGGACAATTTCATGCTCCCAACTTTGTGGGAACAGTTTAGGGATGGCCATTCCTGCTCCATAAAGACATGGATAAGCGAGTTTGGGGTGGAAGAACTGACCTGCACAGAGTCCTGACCCCAACCCGATAGAACACCTTTGGGATGAATTCGAGCGGAGACTGCGAGCCAGGTCTTCTCATCCAACATCAGTGTCTGACCTCACAAATGTGCTTCTAGAAGAATGGTCAAATATTCCCATAAACACATTCCTAAACCTTGTGGAAAGCCTTCCCAGAAGAGCTGAAGCGGTTATAGATGGGTGGGCTGACATGATATTAAACCCTATGGATTAAGAATGGGATGTCACTCAAGTTCATATGCGTGTGAAGGCAGACGCATGAATACTTTTGGCAATATAGTGTATTTTGTCAGGATTCAGCTGATTTTTATTTTTTTTTCCTTTTCAAAATAATGTATGTATTCCACCTTCTCTTCTTCTGTGACCAAACATTAATTTACCATTACAATGATGAGGCAAAACAGGGTGTTGGAGTTTTGTAGGTGGTGCGTGGTAGCCTTGACAGGTCTGTCATCTCTTGGTTTTAACCTTTCAGCCACTGGGTACATAGATGAATGCAGCCACATCAAATTCATTCCTCTTAGCATCTGCCCACTGACTCTCTACCATCAAATGTAATTGCACAGACAAAATTAGCTTTGTGCTTGCTTTCAATTCAAGTTTCAAAGTCAAATAGGACGTGTGAATTGCTGGGTTCTTTTCATTTGATTGGCTGTAAGTAACATTCATGTGTTGTATCTGACATTAATTCATCACCACAATGAACACAATGCCCTGACACACACATGAATGCTTTAAAAAATCAGATGTTAAACTATCGCCTTATAGGGTAACCTCAATAACACTAACATCACCAGCCACCACCCTGGAGAATGAAACAATATCTGATAGCATACTGGATATCTAGACAGTGTACGAGGGCGTGGACGGGGCATTGCATAAATTCAATGTCCTGTGTAAAACAACGCGGTTGAACCTACTTCTCGGCACCACAGTATAACCATCTACAACACCACCATTTCTCACCAGTTCTACTATGTCACCATAAAAAAAAACAAAGTTAGGAGCTGTTGGGTTAAGTGTTAGATATTTATCCATTGTGTTTTGTAAACCAACAGGTTTGATATAACTATTAACATTTGTGTGTTGTGTAGCTGTGTCTTTCAGATTATTACAGTGATAGTAGTTGACACATATTCCTCATTTAAACATCTCAGTCGATCACAACATCTGACCCCATGCGTCATTTGTAACATGCGAATTGTTGTCTGACCCTGACACCTTTAACTCCCTTGTATTTGTTTGTTTTTAATAATAATAAAATAAACACTAATTTGAGTTGTACTGATGAGGTGATTTTTTTTTTTAAATACGTGAGTAAGAAGCATATATCAAATGCTTTACAATGACTACCTTGCTAATGGTCCCGCAACAGACAATTTTCGTTAAAAATTTAACTGTAAAATTCTGTTGAGTTTAAACATTACATCCATTAAAGATTTAAAATATGCATGTATGTGTATGTGTTCTTCATGTATAGTCTGTATTATCTGTGTCTGCTTTAATATTTGTCAGTGTACTTCAGACAGTGTACAGTTTTCTTGTACTATTTTCTGATTTTGTTCTGTTAGTATATGGTTATGCTCAGTTAGTTTCTTAATAGCATTATTACATCTACACCCAATAGCAGGTTGTCTACACACTTCAGTAGCGTGATTAGTGATCTCTTGAGCCTGTTGTCTCACCACTTTTTTAAGCTCGTCAATTTCACTACAACATTCATGTTTCTGATTGATCAAAGTCTCTCAGTTCTTCCAGTATTGTGATTAGTCCAACATTAACTGGTCCAATATCTGCTGTTCTTCCACTTTTTTTATAAAGCTGTTCTCATTTCATGTGTTCAGCAGCTCGTCAGGCCATCCAGCGATGTACAGATCAGGATCAGCACCACCCTGTACACTATCTCCATACTCTGAGCAGTCACTGTTGTGCAGATCTGTGAAAAGTTTAAGAAAAACATATTACATGCAACTGCCAATGTAAATACTTTGAACTGTGAATAGATAGTTATTTTTAGTTTTCTTACCTACAGATTTGTAGCCATCGTAAAATCTAAGGTGTTTTCTATTTGAAATCAATTTATCATTTGCTTTTCAAAATTTCCTTGGACATTTTCAGTGTGAAACTGGTGAGATCCCCCAGGACTGCTTGTCAAACAGGGCCTAAACGCTGATGATTTGGACACACTGTCATCTACTGCCCTATGTGGTTCACAAGTTGCAGAAGTACTAGGTACAGCGTCAAATCCTGGTGGTGTTAAGAGACTCATTGTTTTAACCAAACGGGTCAGTCCTACTATGGAAAATACATGAATTAGTGTTACAGACCAAGATCTAACACAAAAGACAAAATCATAACACGACCATTAACTCATCAAATGGATTCTCATAATCAGATGCATTTGCAGATTCTGTAAAAATGGAAATGTAACAGTTGCTTTATATGAGCATTCACAACTACAAAATAAATAAATAATAATTAATAATAAAATATGCAACACAATTACCAAGTTGAGATAATACTTCAGTACTTCTAATAGCAAGGGCTGTTTCAAGCTCAGATGCGCCTATACCAAGACAAAAACTATTGAGCAAAAATACCTCCAACAGAAATTTAGGTAAAGTTTTTAGAACACACACTTACCAGAAATGCAGGTCATGTTGCTTCCAATTGAATGGTTGAGTGGGTGAATACCTGATGCTTGCAATCCGTCTATATATATATATCATAATCTAAAGACCCAACCCATGATATAGTCTATTAAAATCCTTTGCGTCTAATTGGTCGGCACTAATAGGTGTAATAACAGCATCGTCATAACACACACACACACTCCCAGTGTTTACAGACAGTTATTCTAACAACCAATTTAGTAAAAGCCACCAAATATCAAAAGACACATCGTCACACCTTTTAATTGTTCACACAGCAGGGGTAGGTGTCCTGACTCCTCAACAACCCCTCATAAATCTTCTGGGCTGGGATGATGATTATATGGACATACTGCCAATTAAATTGACCTGTCAATCAAACCAACCTGTCAAGCAGATTTGTTAATCAGACCTGTCACAGAGGGTCATAAATCAATCATTTTGACAACAGGTGTATGATACTTACTACTAACGTACTTTGCAGTCACTTACATTTACAACTTCTTAATTCAAAGTAATTTGGTATGGTACTGGAATCAGTATCGGTGCTTGTAAAAAATGTTACTGACGCATATCTATTTCTAACAGTCTAAATACCACCGGGATGAGCCAGAAAACTTTATGGCCTAAATTAGTGGTGTTGTGTTTGGCAAAACTGCATTCCAGCAGAAAAAAATCATTCCAACTGTGAAACACGTTGGTGTCAGCATCATAGTTTGGGTCTGACATCTGTTCGCAAACTTAACCTCAATAAAAGGTGGGTCCTGCAGAAAGAGAAATGGAGAAATGTTCCTAAAAACACCAGTTAGTGGAAAAAGAATGAAAAAGCAGATGAAATTTTGGAATGGTTCCCTCAAAATCTAATGAAATTAATCCGATAGAACAAACTATCAATAAATAGTGGAAGGACCTAAGATTTAATGTGCCTTTAAGAAAGTTCACCAATATAACAGAGTTGAAAAAGTCCTGTAAGGAGAAAAGGGCCAATATTCGTCTATGTCACGTGGGGGGTCAGGGACGAGGAGGCAGGATATAAATGCAAGTGGTTTAATAAACTGAACAAACAAAACAAAACACAAAAGAAACAACTAACAAAGACAAATGACCGGCAGGGAGACAGAACAATAGCAGAGGAACAAACACCAAGCAAGCAAACAAACAAACAAACAAACAAACAAACAAAACGCCAAGCAAACACAAAGGGAACCACAAGGAGTATAAATGAACAAGACTAACAAGGAACACCTGGGAAGGGGCGGAGCTACAAACAAGGGCCAGGTGAGGGGCTTGACAATAGGGCGGAGACAGGAGGAGCAAAAAACCAAAACAGAAGCACATGGAAAGGAATAACAAAGGGCACATGGCAATGACAAGACAAACAGAAAACCAGAAAAAACAGACAAACAAGAACAAGACATGGCAGGGTGTGACAGTCTATGTGTAGGGCTGATTAACAGTTTTAGGAACCGTGTGGATGAAATCATTGCTGATTAATGTTGGATCACTTTGTTCAATAAATTAATGAAAATTATTATTTTTGAGTAATTTAATAAGTTCTCTTTACTGTTTGTTATGACCTGATCATATTTTAGCTCACATTTATGTTGAAATTCAGAAAATAATAAAGGGGTTCACATTGTATGTAAGTCATATCTATTTTTCATAAATGTAGTGTAGAAAAACTGGAGACAATTGATCAGCTTGATAATGTTTAATGCAGTGATGCCCTTAAGAGTGTTAATGTCTGTTAAGTATGAATAATTATCAGTGTTTAATTATTATTTATAAGATAGAATTGTTTTATTTACATTACAATCTACTGTAATTTAGACATAAATTGTGTCATGACTGGAATCATTTTTAATAATTCTTCTTTCTTTTTAGCAAAAGGAAGATTCAAGCATCAACATCCCAGACGTCATCTCTAGACTGAATTTAGGTAGTTTCTATCCCAGCAAACTCACAACTGCAGATGCCTTCAGTATAAGCAGGACTTCATTTCAGAAAGCAGAGGCCCAGTCAGAAAAGGAGCCACTGAGAGAGGAGGACCTGGCTTTTATGTGCCTGCATAAATTGTTGACCCTGGATTACAGAGTGAGATCCATAACCATAACCAATCGAAAAGAATGTGTCAACAGTAAAACAGAGAAAAGGTCTAATGAAAATAAAGATTTTTATGATATTCTGAATAATGATGATGAGTTTAACGATAGTAATGATGGAAATACTCAGATTCACCCGATGGACATCCAGATGGCAGTTTTCCACTGTGCTGACAGTTTCCTCAGACAGAACATGGTGACTAAACTCTCCTCCTGCCAGTACGCTCTGCCACTGCTGGTGCCCAGTCCTACATCTACAGACATTGAACTCCCTCTCTGGACGTTTCGGCAGATCAAGAAGACCTGGAAGTCAGGAGGTGACTCCAGCACATCACTGCCAGCGTGTCAGGTTAAAGCTCCAATGGTGTTTTTCTGCAGGCTGGGCTCTGTTTCCACTTCCAAATCCCAGCTGCTGAATTCTCTGATTAACCCAAAGCATGACACCTTCTTCCACAGAGACAGTCCAGGCAGCAGCAGGAACCGCCTGTTCATGGAGGGGATGGTGGAGATCGCCTGGTACTGTCCTGCAGGAAACACTGATGACCTTTTCAGTGAGTGTACTGCTTTCTGTAATCTTCATGGTGATGCTGCAGATCACAGGAAACAAACTGACTTTCTGACTGAACGAGCTGCTGTCAGTATCATCCTGATGGAAAACACAAAGAGCCACAATAACCAGCACAGAGAGATTTTACAGAAGCTTCATAATTCATCAAAGCCTTTAATCTGTCTTATGAGTGAACACAGAGGTACAAATACAATGGGAAGTGGAAATTATAAAATAGGGCTCAGAGACAGAAACCAGGCAGAATTACATAAAGAACTGAGAGCAGCGATCAGAACCTGTTTACAGAAATGTAGTTCAGCTCCAACCTTCTGTCTTCAGGAAAGCTCAGAATTGGCTAAACGCTGTGGGTTCAGAGTTGATGAAGACAGTGAGGAATGTCATGAAGGAAAGACTGGAGCTCTGAAGGTCATAGAGCTGCTTAAAGGAGAAGACATCTCCCAAATCAAGACCAAGCTACTGCCCTGTCAGGGGAAACTGTGGCAGGAGTGGAGCAGTAAGAACAAACAGCTTTATCGCTTGTACGGAGATGTTGAACAGACAAAGAGCAAAATACAGCAGGAAATGAAATTAATACGGAGTCAACAAAGAGAGACTTCACTCGACCTGATAAAAGCTGTCTGTAGGTATCTAAACATCAAACACATTACAAAGAAGGCGTACTTTGTGAGATGGCTTGGAGTCTGTCTAGACGTCTTATTTTTAGAGGAGCTTTCAGAAGTTACTCAGCAATATTACAAACAGCTGTCAGACGTACATTCTTTAAAACAGAGACGTGAAATAACTGATGATTTCAGGAAAAAGGAAGAAGAACTTCAAACTTTATCAGAGAAAGTGGATGCAGTGTCATGTGGTCTGGAGCACATAATGAGAGAAATGGGTCAGATTTATGAGGCCTGGGCTGAATGTCCTGGAGAAATGACTGCAGAGGTTTCAGCTCTCCCTGCTGTAGCTGCAGACCTCCTGATCTCTGGACATCCACTGGAGCTGATGGATGGAGATGCTGCTCACGTCCCTCTGACCTGGATAGAGTCTGTTCTGGACAAGGTCATTGAGACACTGGGTGACCAGAGAGTGTTTGTACTGTCTGTTCTGGGTCTGCAGAGCTCAGGAAAGTCTACCATGCTGAACGCCATGTTTGGGCTGCAGTTTGCTGTGAGTGCTGGCAGATGCACAAGAGGAGCTTTCATGCAGCTAATCAGAGTGAAAGAAGAGGTTAAAGAAGAGCTGAGGTTTGACTACCTGCTAGTGGTCGACACAGAAGGGCTTCAGTCTTTACAGCTGGTGAACAAACAGTCAGGACTCACTCATGACAATGAACTGGCCACTTTCGTCACTGGTCTTGCAGATCTGACCCTGATAAACGTCTTTGGAGAAAATCCTGCAGAAATGAAGGACATCATTCAAATAGTAGTTCAGGCTTTTCTAAGAATGAAGAAAGTAAAGCTGACTCCCAGCTGCATGTTTGTTCACCAGAACGTTGCAGATATCAGTGCTGGAGAGAAGAACATGGAGGGGAAAAGACAACTGCAGAAGAAACTGGATGAAATGACTCGTTTGGCTGCAGCTGAAGAAGTGTGCAGTGCAGAGTATTTTACTGATGTGATCAAATTCAACATAAAGACAGATGTTCATTACTTTGCCCAGCTGTGGGAGGGAAATCCCCCCATGGCCCCCCCAAACCCACGTTACAGTGAAAATGTTGAGAATCTCAAACAGGCCATTCTCACAGCAGCAGCAGGAAAGAAATGTCTAAGACTCTCAGAGCTCAAACTCCGTATTAGAGACCTGTGGACTGCAGTGCTGAGTGAAGACTTTGTGTTCAGCTTCAAGAACACCCTGGAGATCACAGCATACAGGAGACTGGAAGTTGAATATGGAAACTGGACCTGGGAGCTCAGGAAAAATATGCTCTCCATTGAGAAAAACCTGCAGTACTTGGTTGAAAATGGAAAGCTGAAAGCTGTTGACCAAAAACTGATCCACAACAAAATCAACACTACTTTCACTGCTGTAAAGAGTAAGATGGAGAAATTCTTTAATCAAGATAAAGATGCTGAGATCCTCTCTCAGTGGGAAGCAAGAACAGAGCAGAGAATTAAAGACATATGCGAAAGACTTACTGAAGTGACTACAAGAAAAATGACTGAGCTCATTAAACTAAAGGAAGCGTGTAAAAAGCTGGATGAGAAGAAAACACAGTATGAGAATGAGCTGTTCAACAGGAGTAAAGATCTGGCTTCTAGACTGAAAGATAAGGCCATGAATGAGCAGAGCCTCAGGAGAGAGTTTGACTCCATGTGGGAGAAATGGCTTTCAGATCTGAGATCAGAAATACCTCCAATTAAAGATGTCAGTGTTGAGCAGGACTTACTGAGCATACTGAGCTCAAACTTTGAAAGACGCACCGTTTGTTCTAACAGAGACAGTGAACAGTACAAACAGATTCATAACAGGAGAGAATATTCTGAGTATGTAACAGTGAAGAAACACTGGGTTGTTATTTCATATATACTGGACATCAAAGATCATGATTCAATCAGAGAGCTGGTGCAGGAGACAGTGAGAGAAGCTCAGGAGATCATTAGAACTAAACCAGTGGACAAAACAGGCTACAGTGATGCATATACACAGGAGATTGTGAACAGAGTGAAGAAGAGAGTGGAAGAGTTTAAATCTGAGAGATTCATATTGAAGAATGAATTCACAGTAGATCTGTCTCTGTATGTATGTGACATTGCAGTAAGGAAGTTCACTGAGCTTCACAGGGTCTTCAGAGAGTCTAATGATCCTGTGATTTACCTGGGAAATAAGAAAGAAGAGTTTTTCTCCATCTTCAAGAAGCAGTGTGAAGGATCATCAGCAATCACTGTGTTTGCAGACTTCATCTGTAACAAACTCAAACCGTCTATCCTGCAGTCTGTATATGACCAAACTGCCATTGATTCAGCTGGAGAAATGAGGGCATATTACCCAGCATTCAATGGGAACAGGTCAAACCTGGAGAAACACATCCTGCAGGATCTGGCAGAAGATGAAAACTTTGAGAGATTCATCACCTACATCAAGAATCCAAAGAAACACTTTTCAGATTTTATAAACACAAAGTTTAAACAGGAAATGCTGAAAGGTAGAAACCCCAGAATACTGGAGATCCTGAAGAATGCTGTAAATATGAAGCAGTCCAGTGTGTTCACAGCCATCCAGAAGGCCACTCAGGAGACAGAACAGAACAGAGGAGGTGTGGATGAGTGGCTGGAGAGGTTTTCACTGGAGCTTGAGGGTGAAATGAAATTTGCACTGCAAGATCTAGTCGGTGCTCAGTACCAGGAAATCACAGACACAGACTTTTTTGGAGAAGAGATGAATAAAACCATACAGAGTGTTTTTGATGATATGACCAGCAGCTTTAATCACATCTCTTCAGTCAGGATGGACATGTTGAGACAGAGACCAGAAGATATTCTGATGAAACAGCTGTGTGGCTGTTGGGTTCAGTGTCCCTTCTGTAAGGCTATTTGTACCAACACCATAGAAGGACATGATGGGAACCACAGTGTTCCTTTCCACAGGCCTCAAGGGGTCAATGGTGTTGCATGGTATAAGACAGACAATCTGGTTTTAGACATCTGCAGCAGTTTAGTAGCTAGTGATAATCTGTTAGTCCTCTCAGAGGAAAGGCGCATCCCTTATAGGAGATACAGAGAAGCTGGACCAAAACATGCCTGTTGGAACATCACACCTGACAATTCAGAACAGGACTACTGGAAATGGTTTGTGTGTAAATTTCAGAAAAAAATTGAGGAGTACTACGGCAATAAGTTTCATGGACGGGGAGAGATTCCTACAGTCTGGAAGAACATCAGTAAAGAAAATGCTATAAAAAGTTTAGATTATTGATACTAAGGCACAAAGGGGAGTGTCTCCAACATGACTTTTAATTTGTCATTTTATGTCTTTCCTTTAATAATGGAGATATGATATAACTAAAGTTTGAGAGATCTCCCCCTCGCCATTATTTTGTGCCCTATAAAACTGATCCTCTCCCCTCACCTTCTTTTAATGAAATTCACAACCCACCACCCCAGCTTCTCCTTCTCTTCCAACTCATGCTCGTCCTTGGCTCGGCAAGGGTGGTCTGGCTTAAATCTTAACAGCTGAAGCTGCCCAGAACTCCAGCCCAAGTTCATCTGAGTTCCCCTTCCTTGCTTCAGCTCACAGTGAGTGTGGTCTGCACTTCACAATCTTTGATAATCATTTCTTGAAGGAGAAATTGATCTAAAACTTTTGAAGTTCAACAAGCGGGAAATGGAAGCTTACACATAATTACAAATACACATACCATGATTTCATGTGGCTTCTGGAGATGGTCCACTTGAACAAAAGGAATGGGCTCGCATTTGACCAAGAGCTTTTCAAAGCAGAGCCCCACCAGTTCAGTATTTTGTTTAAAAAAATTGATAAGAACTTTATCACATCCTACATGTCACAGACTCTGCAAGTCAAAGGCATGAGACTGGATTAACATGAAAGACTACAAAACAACAAGCTGCTGAGTGATGTGCTAGTAACCTCTCCTCAGTAGCCTACGCATGCCTGTTCTACGTGGTGTAATATCACATACAGGCCAGAAGATGGAAGATTTAAGTAGTGCTGGCGAAGTACACAAACTATGTACCTGAGTTAAAGATACTCAAGGTAAAATCTTCCTCCAGTAACAGTAGTTCACAAAGTTCCTCTTTTTAGACCTCCACTGGAGTAACAGTACTAAAGTATTTCCCTTCAAATGTACTTAAGTATGGAGAGTAACAGGAGCATGATTTATTATGGCTCTAATGTCCTATTATCATTTCTGGAACAAGACTCTTAATCAGCTCAGTGTAGGTGAAGAGACTCTAGTGTCTCTCAGTCCACCAGTCTTTAATAGAGGCTCATTAATTAGTCTGACACTGACGTCTATTACAATCATCATCAGCACAGAACACTGAAGGAGAACAGGTTCTATTAGCTAGAACCAAGCTCTTTCCAACAGGTCAAAACAAAGTGAGCGCTGTACCCTGATTGGTGGACTCACTTCACGCTTCTTTCATTTGTTCATTTCAGTTCACCAACCCCATTAACTCGTTTACCGTTTCAAACCTTATGTCTGCCATATTGCTGGGAGCTGCCTTCACTGGATTTTGCAGGCAGTTCTGTAGTTTTAGCTCCACCCAAATAACTAAATAACATAAAAAACATATATTTACATGTTGGTCAGTTTGAAAACGAAAATGAAAAGTGGAAAATGTAAAGTAAATCTCCAGCAGGTGGTGCTGATGTCCGTTTGCATTTGCCTTTTCATTCTGAATCATAAACTGTCACTTTGCTGTTGATTTATCCATTTTGCATTTTCATTTTAATTTTGACAGATATGCAGCCTATTGCTATGAAAAAGAAATAACAATGTAAACATTGCATTTTGATTTGACTTTTGACACGTATTCTGCATTTCATTAAGCAAGGCCAAAGCCAATATGAAGTTTGGAGTTTCTTTTCTGTATTAGCTTTTCCATTTATGTTTGGCCATAAAATACCAGAATAACAATGGCAAATAGCTGTTTTTAACTTATTTGTATTTTTGTCACAAACGGCTCGTGCTCATGTGAAAAATTTTATTTCATTTTCAATTTTGGCAGAATATTTGCACAGATGTTTGGAAAAAGAAATGTCAAAAATGGGTTTGCATTTACATTTAATTTTTTTCATTTAAATTTTTTTTTTGACCAGATTTGCCTCCCATACTACAGCTAGTTTCTTCTCCCGTTTGTGTTTTGGTTTGTGATCCCGCCCACTTCCATCCCGGGTTGCCAGATATGATTCGTATTGGCTGGCAAACATGGCGTGCTGCAGCCATGGAAGCCAGGAAATGAACTGGACCGCCAGAGATAATGTTAAGTTCTACATTTACATTTACATTTAAGGCATTTAGCACACGCTCTTATCCAGAGCGACTTACAACCGTGCTTAGTGTTCCGTTGGATAATATTCCAGCTAGTGCAGGAAGTTCTGAGCCTAAAACTCACCATGAGCTCAGACACTGCCCGAACAGGGGGCCAGTGCTGATACCTAGATAGGTCAATACACACATGTATAGAACAAAAAGAGCCCAGTGCTCACCCCTATAGAAAAGAAAAAGTAAGTGCAATATAAGTGCAACATAACACAAGTACATACACAACTTACACCTCTACTAGTGCTTACTCACTTAAGTGCATTACGAAGAGATGGGTCTTCAGTCTGCGTTTGAAGACCGCGAGAGACTCTGCTGTTCGAACGCCCAGTGGGAGTTCATTCCACCATCTGGGAGCCAGGACAGAGAAGAGTCTGGACACTTGTCTTCCCTGAGACTTCAGTGATGGCGGTTCGAGTCTAGCTGTACTTGAAGCTCGAAGGGCTCGAGGTACAGATCGACTCTTCACCATTGCCATAAGGTAGGGAGGGGCTGGTCCGTTCTTGGCTTTGTAGGCGAGCGTCAGAGTCTTAAATCTGATGCGGGCAGCTACAGGAAGCCAGTGAAGGGAGCGCAGCAGTGGAGTCACGTGGGTGAACTTTGGAAGTTCTACCCGAACTAAAGAGCTCCATGACCAGAGTGGAGTAAAACACAAGTGAATATTGGCTCTGCTTTTGAAAGATGGAAGCAGCTTAGAGCTCAGAAGATCATTTTCTTCTCCAGTAAGAACTGAGTCTCAGACAGGGTTAGCTGATCTTAGCTAATTCATCACTGCTACTAGTAGGGATGGACAATTCAGCAGTCGAGTACTTGCACTCATCCTCTGTGGTCCATGTACAGCTGGGTTATCGAGCTAGTGAGTTTTGAGGCACAGTCGGTGAAGTGAAACCCGTGCTAACCTGTGAAACCTGTGCTAGCTAATGTCATCATGCTAACATGCTAGCGTTAACTGCTACCAGTCACACCAGGGAAAGGGGGCAGTCTGGAGAAGTGGACGGTATCTCGGCAACAACCAGCATGGCGAAACAACATGACAGACACCTGAGGTCTGAAACCTGGTGACTAGGTTTATGAACGTGATTACTCTGTACAGTAAAATAATTCTGATGTCCAAACCGAGTAACGTTACTCATGTCCATCCCCAGCTGTTAGTGGTTTATCCATCTTATTTAATAGAACTATACACACGTTTTAGAGGAGCTAGCTTACTATAGTTTAGACACTGTAGTTTAAAATGTCTGGTGGTGTTTCTGGTATGTAAAACAGATGTACTTTACTGTTGATTGAAATGAAGGTGATTTCTGTATGTTCATCTCGTCGATATAAGTAAAAGCGGATTACCTCCATTCTCGAGAAAGAGTTATACACATCCACATGAGCTGATTTATGATTTGCAAACAATAAAAACATTACAAATGTAAACATAAGCTGATCAGCTTACAGTGTTCAACTCGTCGCTGCTTGCCATTGTCAAAGTTTACCATCCCATTCATCTTCTGCTCATTTGTGTATGTTCAGTGTCGTCAACCTGGCAACCTGTGTGAGTGTCGAGTCTGGGGCGGAGCGGGCAGGGTGGACCACTTTCTCTGCAATGTTTTGAACTGCAGCACCTATTTTAACCACTTGCCAGCAGTATTCTGTATAATACCTTTAAACTGTAGTGGAGTTAAAGTAAAAGACCTCCAGAATGGAAATACTTCAGTACAGTACAGTAACCAGTCCCTTTTATTGAGACTCTGTCTACCACTGGATTTAAGCTCCATTAGCTTTAGTATAATATATGAAAGCTATAACTCTGATTGTTTATTCTATAAACATAAACATCCATAATTGTGTTCAATTTTTAAACTTAAATTTATTGTTACCAAGTTTGGGCTCCCACGCCTCTGTGTGACCAAATGGCAGGAATCTAGAATTTTCAGGTCATGTTGAAATCTGTTTTGACCACTTTCAGCTAGCGCAACAAACTCAACCTCAATGTCATTGGGTTAAACATTGCACAGTGGTGAAAGAATTAGCTTGAAAGAGCGTAAACCTGAGAGCTAAGCAGTTAAATAAAGCCGAGTCAAGAACATTTAGAGGGGCTTGATTGACAAAGATCACCAGCAGTAGTAGAGACTTTGTGTGTGCTGTTTGGTAACAGAGAGAGGGCAGAGAGACATGCTTGATCCTTTTTTACTTTAATTTTACTCGTTCTTTTCTGTTTCATTTTATATTAATTAGTCTTTTAATCAATGATTTTCCAGGATGTATTTTGTCTTCAGCATAATTAAAATTGTCTTGATGAATTCTTTGAATAAATCTGGTGAAAGCATTTTTGGACTGTTTTCTGACTCCAGCTTTTGTACCACAACAGAAAAAAAACTTGATGGGACTAATAATAAATACATCACATACCGGGACTGGCTAGAGGTTTGTTGACTGTGACATTTGACTGCATGTGAGAAAAATGAAAGTCAAGAGAGTTGTCCTAAGAGATAAGAGAGAGAAAGCTACCACTACCAGATTCCTGAGGAGGCAGGTGGTCAAAAATCAAAAGACCTGCAGCAAGATCTGGTGGCAAAGAAGTGGAGCATGACTGTGGCACAGTTTCTTTGGTGCGATTTGAAGGCAGCTGCATCACACAAACCCAAGAATATTAGTGGACTGGAGGCCATTTCCCATTGGGAATGGGCTAAGACTCCCCAGGAACACTGCCAGAAGCTGTTGTCTGGTCTGTGCATCACATTTGCAGCAGGTCAACAGGAAAAAGCTGCTGTACAAAATACTAAAGTTGCTTGTCATGAAGGGGTTGAAAGCAGTTATCGTTAATAGTGGAATTTTGTTAATTACGAAGTTTGTAAATCTTGCTGAAACTGAATTTGCAATGGGAGTTAAATTGTAATTCTGCAGTAATTTAACCAAACTTTAGGATCCACTGGGGCGGCACGTTGGCACAGTGGGTAGCACTATCACCTCACTGTAGAAAGGCTCTGGGTCTGATTCCCGGCTGGGACACCCAGAGTCCTTTCTGTGTGGGTTTCCTCCCACAGTCCAAAGACATGCAGTCAGAATTGGAGATGCTAAATTGCCTCCTAGGTGTAGATGTGTATGTCTGTGTGTCTGGCCTGTGATAGACTGGCGACCTGTCCAAAGTGTTCCCTGCCCTGGGATAGGCTCCATCCTCTAAAAGCTCCCTCACAGAAAGTTATTACATGAAATGATTATGAATGTCACAGGTACCAAATGTTGGTACCAACACATAAGCTAAGCTCCTGAAAAACAGGAGAGAAATGATGAAGCAAGGCAACATGTTTTAACGTTACTGAGTTCTCTGCAGCTCTTTATTCACTTTTTCTTTTATGTGCATTACGCCTAACCTCCATTTTCAAAGCAAATGCAACAATATGAAAATAGTATTCCTCTCCATTACTGATATCAACTGTTTGTAAAGCAATTTGAGCTGCCAACGGTATGAAAGGTGCACTATATATAAACATTTATTATTATTATTATTATTATTATTATTATTAAACTGCATTATTAGTACTTAAACAGTAAACAGGATGCATGCATCCACCAGCTCAACATACATATCACAGATGCGTCATAAGTAGTTTAATATTGTGCTGCAAAGTGTACTCTAAACCAATAGCAACTATGATATAGTAACACATGGTGTATTTCTTTCTTAATCTAGACTAATAAATTTTAATACAAGGGGAAAAAAACAAGAAACGCATAAAGTTTGGTGGGAGAAACATTTGACCATTGCTGACACAACCCTCTGTAACAAAAGACATGTTGGAATAACATGATGCTGCCATTAACTAGCTTCCACAGCCCCCGCCTTCTCTGCAGCTATGAGAAAAAAATCCAGCAACGCATGTAAAATAAATACAATATTTACTAAAAAAAAGTAAACAAACAAATTGGCCATATTCATCCACAGAAATGTGACCACACTTTGGTAGGCATCACATATACGCTGCCTGATATGAGGCACATTGTTGTACGGTAAAGAAGCTTTAGCCTAAATCTTCTTCCAGACTATTATTTCCAGACTTTAGACTATGTTATCATGCCCTACATCCTTATAAAACTCAGATGACTTGTCTAGGTTTATTGGTGGTTTTGGATATTAAATAAAATAGCTATAATTTAAATTGTAGACATCAGTACCCCTAGTTCCCATCAGCACCAGTGTGAAGAAATCAGAACACATTCTCTACATTCCTGATAGTGATGAACTCTGTAGTAAAAGCTGATGGCTAGTTAAGTTTGACAGTTCTAAGTTCTGTGAACTATATCATTATGTTTGTAAATGTCTATGGGAAAACTTTCATGTAATTAATTAACATTGTGTGAAAGTTATATGTCTTACTGTCCCTTATTTTATGGACCATTATTAGTTAACTACACTCAGTGACAGCGTATAAAAATCAGTAAAGTCAGAAACTAAATTATTAAAGGGGCTGTATCTTACATTTTTCCTGCATTATTTTTTTTTAATAAAATTTGTTTCCTGTACTAACAAAATCACAACCAATTTCCAACCTCTCTTTATTCTATACAATATAAACAGACTGTTTTTACTGTGCTCCTTAGAAAGGTTTATGTAAATAAGCTCTGTTCTGATTGGCTGCCCTGTTCTGTGTCTCATTTTGTCACGTCGGCGGGTCTGCCTGACTCCGCTGATCCTCCGGACTCCAGTTCTCAGAGTGCACAGCCCGATGACGTCATACCCACGTGCTTGCACTCCGTCAATCTCCCCCGCTGTTTATAAACCCCACGCAAACACTCACTCTTCGCCAAGTTTTGCCAGCTCTCGTTGCAATTCTGAGCGTTCTTCTCTGTAATTTCGGATTATTGGTTTTGCTCTCGACTCCTCTTTTTCGCCTTCTCCTTTTGCCCTCGCCTGTCTCTCTTACTCATGACCAGGTATTGTCCCTTTGTATTGCTATCTCGTTTTTTGCTGTTGTGTGAAGCTTCTGGTTTGTTTATTATTATCTTAGCTATGCTAGCGTCGGCCCGGTTTTTTGCACCTGACACATTTTAAAACAGTTCAGTTTAAAACCCTGTTTACAACTTAAAAGTGAATGCCGGGGCTTAAGTCTGTAGGCTGAATACATGAATATAAGCATAGATCAATGTGATGACCTTTTGTCTACCAGGACTGAGGACCCTTTCTTTTATTTGCTAAAGTTGAACAAACACAAATCAGGATGGTATTTTTTGAGTAGACTTAAATTATATACCTTTTGCTTTATTTGAGTTTATTTATAATAAAGTATGTTTGCTTTCTGTTCATTTTTGATATTGTTGCAAAGTAAAATGTCAATTTATAAAGTCTTATTACACTTTAATATTGCTGTTTCATTCTTAATAATTTACTATTAACTAATCTAGAGAAACTTCTCAGATATAAAGCTTTTTAAGATTGGGCACACCAGTCAGTACAGTGTGATGTGGTGCCTCCTGCCTCCTCTGCATATACCAGTTTTGGTAAATAACAGAGGATATAAACCTTTTAGATACTGCAGCATATTTTATTACATCTAGAAGTGTTGGAGTACGCTACATCAAATAAAAATTAAAATGTAGATATTGGTAATTATTTAATTAAATAATTATAATTTCAGATCTCTTGGATTTTTTTTACTACTAAAACTAATTCCATGCAAATCAGTGGTAACATATTACCATTCAAAATTACATTATGGATATGTCATCCTGGCAATATGACTAGTCAAAATACAAAATACACCTGATATTATGCCAAATAAAAAGGCATACCAGATATCTGGAATAAAGTTTTTACCAGTAGAAACTGCATTACAGAGCTCTCCTAGCCTTAAAATGGAATTCCACATTTTTAGTTTTTTTTCCCACATTTTCTTGATTAATTATTCCTTGAGCTGTAAGGAGGATCATTCAGATTGGTTTGATCTGAAATGTTTGATTGTAGAGAAATTGCTGACTTTGAAGATGTGGTGGTGATGGGAACTAGGCATCACAGTGTCTACAACTCAAACAAAGCGATTTTATTATGCAAAACCACCAGTGAACTTACATGTGTTATACTATGTTGATGATGGTAAAATGGTGGAAAAATAGTCTGAAAAAAGTTTTCATTTGGTTCTGTTTTGCTTCACAATGCCCTGCCTCTATCCCTCCACCATGAACAGATACAAATAAATGAATTAAAATATGTTTTTTTTTTAATCTTAGGATGTCTGGTTCCTATCACCACCACTGTGAACAATTCTGATTCAGTGTTTGTTTTTTTTCTTTCTCTAGAACAGAGCATTTGACACCAAACCATGCTGAAAGGCTTTGTCTAAGTGTTATCAATTATGTAGAACTTTACATGAAGGAATTTATCTGTTTAACATGTTTATTCGCTATTAAATAACAGCAATTCCATCCAATTTCCAGAAGCCCTTGGAAAAAGACATGCAACAACAGGTTTACATGCAGTGTTATGCATAGTTATAGGTAGCTACTTACATGATTTGTCAATATTCTATATGCTAACTAATGCTAGATAGCATGTCAAATAGCTGTAGTTAGCGTAAAGGAGATTGTAATTTAACATTAGCTAACATAAAATTTCAGTGAGGCCAATGATTCTTTTTTTTTTAGCCATTTTGTGCCATTTACACACAGAGGAATTTGTCTTCTGCTTTTAACCCACCTGTGAATTGAAACACCCACATACACACACTAGGGGGCAGTGAGCACACTTGCCTGGAGCAGTGGGCAGCCCTATCCATGGTGCCCAGGGAGCAGTTGGGCACCTCAGTCGTTACTGTTGGTTCAGGGAATCAAACCGGCAACCCTCCTATCACAAGGCTGGTTCCCTAACCTCCAGCCCACGACTGCCCTAGAGTTAATGCCTTAGCTTTATGTAGAATGCAGTTCCAAGTTATACGCACTAGAGGCTACTGGCATTTATGTGTAAGGTTGCTCTGAAAATTGGTTTACATGATTAAATGTTTCTGTGCACTGTTTTTGAGCTATGTGCATGCTTGCTCCTGTTGTCCAGGCTAAGGTTCAGCGTGACTAGCATAACGGTTTCATTCATTATTTCTTTACTCCAAGCGGGTAGTCTTTATACCTTTAAACTAAATATAGTATATATTCAGTAAAACCCTAATATATTCAGCTAGTTGCTACAGTAGAGTAGACTGTACACCAAAGCTTGCCAAACATCCCAAAAAAATTACCAGGGTGTCTCTCAGAGAAAAAAATTCATTATGAGCACAAACTCAACTTACGGTAAGAACAGGGTTTACACAATAACTCTGATTTAACCATAACTCTGATGACAAAACCTTGTACACTTTTGGAGACACTGTGATTGGCGATTTGGATCCATACTGTCTATAATTGTTTTTTTCCTACCACCAATTATCTCTTTTATTATCTTCTTTAGTAGCTGATCTTTTTGTTTTTCTCTCCAATTTAAAGACACAAACTCATGAATATACAAGGCAGCTGCTTATTTATAATAGTTGCATATTATGTGTTCAGTACGGCTGGACCCACCTTAGAATTATGTCTTAAATATATATTTTTTTATATATATATATATATATATATATATGACCAGAAAATCTTTTGTCATGAGTTTCAGTGATGGCTTTGACCACATTAACATTGTCAAATGAGTCATGGGAACATATTTTTGAGCATTTAAAAATCAATTAAACTGACCCTGCATATGATGGAAGATCTAAATTGTGACATATAATGTTGGGCTACCATGTGGTTTTGTGGAGTAATGAGACGGGCAGCATACATGTATTTCTTTTTAAAGTAAGCTCTTGTAGGCTAATTTCATTTTTATTACCCTTTAAACATTGAGAACAACATGTATAAATGTCAAATAAACAAATAACACAGTTTAATTTAGATTGCTGCCTGCTATAACTGACATCTTCACCAGGATCAACCCAATTCTTTATTTCTCTTTAAACATGAAAACTCATAGATGTAAATTAACGAATTAAGTTATTTAAGATTGGAATTCATATTAGATGACAAACATTTGGACCTGAAATTTTTAATAAATTCACTGCATTGTCTGCTTTGAAAATATAACTTCTCATCTTTATCGGAATGGGCTTATTATGCTACTGTATTTGTCTTTGAACATAATGAATAAATGTTAATTGAATACCACTCAATTAAGGCTTCAGCTTCTCATCAGTGATCCCCCAGCGGATGTTGCAACACTTTTTTTTTTTCTTTTTTAATAAGAAAATCCTGCCGGAATCTAAAAATATAATGGTGTACACATGTTAATTCTTATATGCATTATATAATTATGTTGGATGCCTGTCACGCCCGCTGGTCTCCCTGATACGCTGATCTCCCGGACTCCATTTCCCAGAGTGCACTACTGATGACGTGACATCCACGTGTCCTCAGTCAACCAATCATTCCCACTCTAGTTCACCGGAGTACTGATTGATTTCAGCTGAACTTCCTGTCTCTCTCTCTCTCTCTGCGAAGTTTTGCCAACTCTGTTGTATTACCGAGTGTTTCTCTCTGATTATCTTTGCTTACTGCTTCTGACCTTGTTCGTTCCCGATTCTTCTTTGACTTCTCCCTTTGTCTTGGTAGCCTGTTGTTTGCCTCGCTGGTTATTTCCCTCTTATTCTGTCTGCTGTTCTACTTGACTTTCTGGCTCTCGACCTCCGCTTGTCTCCACTGTTCATGACCAGGTATGTCAAGTCAAGTCAAGTAGTTTTTTATTGTCATTTCAACCATATACAGTGGTGTACCGTACACAGTGAAACGAAACAGCGTTCCTCCAGGACCAAGGTGCTACACAGAACAATAAATACAATAGATTTACAAGACAATTTACAATATACAAAACAGCAAACAATAAATACATGGAGGGAGCAGATAGCCCACTGGTAGTGGGAGCAGTAAAGTGCAGTTATGTCCATTTTTTTAAGATGAACATTGAACATTGTTTTTAGCAGCAGTTATGTCAATATTTGGTATCAGTGTAGACATTTTACTCCTTAAGTTTATGTGTAGACAGATTTAAAGGATGAGATTGTGTGTGTGTGCGTTCAGTCCAGTCACTGAAACATGTGCAATTATTCAGACCAGATTCAACAACTCTGGTTGTTAAGGAGTCTGATGGTTTGGGGAAAGAAGCTGTTGCACAGTCTGGATGTGAGGGCCCGGATGCTTCTGTACCTCTTTCCAGACAGTAGGAGGGTGAAGAGTGTGTGTGAGGGGTGTGTATGGTCATCCACAATGCTGTTTGCTTTGCGGATGCAGCGTGTAGTGTAAATGTCTGATAGATGTCTGTAAATGTCTGTGTAACCATTAAACCATTTGCTGTGCAAATTGAGATGACTGATGTCAACCATATAGACAGTGCAAAATGTGAAGATGACTGTTGTCAGCCATACTGACAGTGCAAGTACGCAGTAATATAAATAATTTATCAGTGCAAAATATGTAAACAGTGCAAAATAAGTAAACAGTAGTACAAAATGAATAAGACAATAAAAAATAGATATAGGGCATTTAGGAGGGAGTGTGTGCAGAGATGGGGGTGTGTCCGTTGTAGTGACCGGAATGAAAGAGTGTCACAGAGTTTTCCCTTTGCTGAACTGCGAGGAGTTGAACAGTCTTATGGCCTGAGGGACAAAAGACTTTCTGAGTCTGTCTGTGGAGCAGGACTGGGACAGCAGTCTGCCACTGAATGAGCTCCTCTGCCTGATGATTGTGCTGTGCAGAGGATGGTGAGCATTGTCCATGATGTTCAGAAGCTTCCTGAGGGCTCTCCTCTCTGCCAATGGTGTTAGGGACTCCAGCTCTGATCCCAGCACAGAACCAGCTTTCCTCACCAGCCTATCGAGTCGTCCAGCATCCCTCTTGCTGATACTGCCTCCCCAACACACTACAGCATAGAAGAGGACGCTGGCTACCACGGACTGGTAGAACATCAGCAGGAGTTTCTGGCAGATCCTGAAGGACCCGAGCCTCCTGAGGAAGTACAGTCTGCTCTGTGCTTTCTTGTAGACGGAGTCAGTGTTTACTGACCAGTCCAGCCTCTCGTCCAGGTGCACACCAAGGTATTTGTAGGACCTGACCACCTCCACATCGACCCCCTTGATGGAGATTGGCTGCTGAGTGGGCCTGGACCTTCTGAAGTCTATACACATCTCCTTGGTTTTGGTGATGTTCAGCTGGTGATGGTGGGGAGAGAGATACCGATGATCTTCTCAGCCGTCCTCACTACTCGCTGCAGGGACTTGCGATCCGATACAGTGCAGTTCCCAAACCAGGCAGTGATGCAGCTGCTCAGGATGCTCTCGATGGTTCCTCTGTAAAATGTGGTGAGGATGAGAGGTGGGAGATTTGCCTTCCTCAGCAATTACCCCTTTGCCCCTTTGCATTGCTGCCTCATCCTTTGTTGTTGTGTAAAGCTTCCAGTCGGCTCAGTAAAACTTCTTTGACTTTTAGCTCTGCTTGCGTCGCGCCAAATTCTTTGCGCCTGATAAGGCCAAATGTGTAGAGATCAGTACTGACTGATTGTAGCTCATTTGTTTTTGCACAATTTATCAGCCTTCCTCTACCCCAACCATTGGGACCTCTCTAGGACCACTACTGACTACATTTTATTTAGTTGGTGAGTCGTTTCTTAGCACTGGCACAGTGGTGCGACTGCAGTTTTTAAATAAGTGGTTCATTTTGGAAGAAAAGCTTTTGTTTTTAGCCGTTTTTGTTGTTTCATGCTGTGAACTACACACATTACATTTAAATGTGCTGCACAACTGTAAAATGTGTGCACTAATCTCGATTTTTAGGAGGATAATACACATTGCTGATTTGTAGTATGGAGATATTAGCAATCTTGTCAGACTGTTTAATAATAAGCTAAATTAAAAATTAAATAGTTTTTTTTTTTAACTTTGCATCCCATTATTAATTTTTTAACACAGTGTAGAAGTGAATTGCTGTAATTCATGTATTCCATTCGACTACTCCAACAACCCTTTTGGATATGTGTGATATAAGTGACCTGTGAAAATTGTGACGGATCCAAGAATTTCCTTGACAATTGTCCTGCTGGATTCCTTCAGGAATCCCACAGGAAAATGGTCACTAGATATCCTGTAGGAATATATTTCTGCAGCAATATCCTTCTGTTCCTGCAGGTATTACCTTCACTTTTTTTTTGCAGGAATCATGTAGGACTTTTTTGTAAGGGCAATGAAACTGACTAGGAAGACACAGGGGAAGACTTGATCTTTTTAATTAATGTTTGTAAAATGTGTAGTACACCATATTGCCAAAAGTATTCACTCGTCTGCCTTCGCAGGCATATTAGCTTGAATGATCCCATTCTTAATCCATAGGGTTTAATATGATGTCGGCCCACCCTTTACAGATATAACAGCTTCAACTCTTTTGGGAAGGCCTTCCATAAGGTTTAGGAATGTGTTTATGGGAATTTCTGACCATTCTTCCAGAAGCACATTAGTGAGGTCAGACACTGATGTTGGACGGGAAGGCCTGGCTCACAGTCTCCGCTCTAATTCATCCCAAAGGTGTTCTATCGTGTTGAGGTCAGGAATCTGTGCAGGCCAGTCCAGTTCTTCCACACCAAACTCGCTCATCCATGTCTTTATGGACGGCACAGTGCAGTCAGACAAGAACCGTTCTCCTGGCAACCGCCAAACCCAGACTCATCCATCGGATTGGCAGACAGAGAATTGTGATTGGTCACTCCAGAGAACACGTCTCCAGTGCTCTAGAGTCCAGTGGCGGCATTTTACACCACTGCATTCGATGCGTTGCATTGCGCTTGGTGATGTGAGGCTTGGATGCAGCTGCTCGACCATGGAAACCCATTCCATGAAGCTCTCTACACACTGTTCTTGAGCTGATCTGAAGGCCACATGAAGTTTGGAGGTCTGTAGTGATTGACTTTGCAAAAAGTTGGCGACCTCTGCGCACTATGCACCTCAGCATCCGCTGACCCCGCTCTGTCATTTTACTTGGCCTACTACTTCGTGGCTGAGTTGAATGATGTTTGAGGTTCGACTGAGCGCTGCTTGAGCGGAGGAGTCAACAACATTTGTTGAACTCATTTCTTTAAGTTTCCATTGGTGGAGCTCTTTGGGAAACATACTGAACTGCCTTATTGTTTTCTCTTGTCCTGTGTTAGTAGGTTTGTTATTTGTTAAGATTGATTGCTTTCACGAAACTCACCGCTGGTTGGCTGTTCTTGCAGAATGTCCAGTCACGGCTTTTGATAACATATATTCATTAAACTCTGCCTCATTTACAGAGGTGCTGCACCGCATCAGGAAAATACTTAAAAATATCTGCCACTCCCACTTAGTAATCTTATATCTTAATTTTCTACTTGCATTTTAAACACAGAAATAGAGCCCCTTGTCATATGTTGTAGAGGTAACTGGGTGGGTATTACATTAGATTATATCGTGGAACAGTGGAAATGAGCTAGTTGTAAAAAAACTTATTAGTTGCTTGCTTAATAAGTTAGCTTGCTGTGTGGGTTTTTTTTTCTATGCTGATGCTACAATAAGACTCACTATTCAGCATGCACTGCAATTAAAACAAACAAAAAATATATATTTTTTCTGATACTTATTCTTAGTAGTTGGTGAAAATCCCTCACTGTACGGTTCCATATTTGAAAATAAGAATGGGAGTCAGAAATCAAAAAATGCCTACGTGAGATTTATTTAAAGAATTAATCAGACAAAAACAGTTTGTGTGGTGCTGAAGAAAAAACTATTATTTATACACAAATTATTGAATCAAACAGATTAAACAATTAAATGTTAGAGAGAAAATGAGTAAAATTAAAGGATAATGAAAATATCAAAAAAGGTTTGAGCATGTCTTTGTAACCAACAGGGTGTGTTGATGGACAGACAGATTGTGACGCGTGCTGAGCTAAAAGCAAAGCAATGTTTATTAGACAGTCTGGCAGTAGAACACAGCAGCAACAAGATCAAAACTGACAACCAAGGGGCAAGAACTGAGTCAGAGTAAGAAAACAGGCAGAAGTCAAAACCAGGCAAACAAGTAGACCAGCAACAGAACCCAAAGGGGAAAGACAAAAAGGTAAACCAGAAAGTCAAAATAGAGTCAAACCAGAGACTAACAAGAATAACAACAGGGAAACACGCTCAGTACACACAAAGTGGCAATACTTCACAATCGGTCAATGTGAGAGAGGAGCGTATATACAAACAGACTAAATGGGGAAGGTGTGTGTGATTAGTACTCTGGGGATAATATGAAAAACGGAATGGGATTAGAGGATTGTGAACATGTGGCGGTGACGTCATCAGGTGGTGGGTTATGGGAAATGAAGTCCGGGAGATCAGAGGTGAGAGAAAACCAGCTGGCATGACACAGGGCTGCGTAGTAACAGAATACATCAGGAAACTAAGAAGTGAATCTGTATTCTGTCTCAGTAAACCAGGCAGTAATCAGATTACAGTAAATTATAAACATAGTAATTACCGGCAGAAATACATTCAAATAAAATCTTCATATTTCAATGTTTTAATATATAATATGTTACATGATGCATTAAAGAGTTTATAATTTTGGGTGGGAGTGGAGTGGGCTACCACTAGAGGAGAATCCTGAGAAGAGTGTGTGAAGAGAGTGAGATCTTGTGAGCAGCAAGTGAGTTTGGTGTGATTTCTTTCTTCAGTAGTTTTCGAATAATGATCTATATGTCTATTACCTGTATCTTTATTAGGGGTCCAAGCACAAAGTGCTGGAACCCTCTTATAATTGTTAGGATTTTTCTTCTTCGTCTTCTTCTTCTCTGCTAAAATGGAGACCAAACCGTAAATCATACAGACATGAAACTTGGTCAATAGGTAGTAGTTCAAGATTCAAGAGTTTGTCATATGCACAGAGAAACAAACAGTTGCGTTGTACAATGAAATTCTTACTCTGCACTAGCTCCCGGACTACAAGCACTGCTAAGGTACTTTCCTAACTCCTAAATATTTTTTACCGACAAAATGTATTTTTTTCCTGATTCCTTGGGACAAACCAATCAACTAGTTTGCAAAAGTACGTTTCACGTAATATGCAAATTAGCAAGAAGTCTATGTAGGTGGAGCTAAATAGTCCTTTTATTCTAATTAGCATATTATGTGAAACGTACTTTTGCAAACTAGTTTTAGAGATTATAATAAAATATCCAAAAAAAATGCTCAAACATTCTCCAGACTCTAAACCTCAATAATTATGAAAAACACATTGATTTTTGTAAACAATGTGGCTGCCATATATTAATGAACCCTTCTGAAAAGAACACTTTATCCAAAAATTTTAAAACTTGAATTTGATTTAGAACTAGATTCAAAGGCACACTATCAAGTGTGGTACATTTATATTGTTAGGGGGAGCTATAAATCCTACATAGCTGTTTCTCAGCAACTGTATGTCATCAAGCTAAAAAAAAATCTTTTGAGACTCATTATAAGTGAATTGTCTAATTATAAGTGACTTGATGTATCATAATTCATGACTGCCATTAGCATACGATTTGGCCTCTGGGGGGCGTTATTCTGATATTTTTACTTATGGTCACACAGTTGGTTTCACGTCATGTAGTACAGTATTCCAAACAGCTCAGCTTTGCTACTTGAATTGTATATAGAAAATGCATTTATTTTGTCATCTTTAACTTTCTAATCTTTAACGATCTCTAACTTTTTAAAAAATGGTCTAGAATTACTCTGTTAGCGCTCAAAAACCTTTAAAATCATTACAATTTCTTTTGCACTGATATCCTAAAATCTATAGATAAAAATGTGGTGCCATTTGATTGTTACCTAACCTGAATAACTCTGCAGTTGCATGTCATGTCAGAAACTGCAATCCTTGTTTGGTATTTTGACTTTGATTCAAAGACTACAGGCTATTATATAAAGGTCAAAAGGTTAACTGCACTAGCTAGGAAACATTGTTTAATGGAACACTAAGCACGGTTGTAAGTTGCTCTGGAGAAGAGCATCTGCTAAATGCCATAAATGTAAATGGACATGTAAATCTGAACAAAACTCAGTATACAACTGAATTGGAGGCCCCTGATCATTAATCATAACATATGGTGACCATTTGACAAATTCTGACTCACTGTTACTTAGCTCCTTCACACCAAAAAGGCCCGTATTAGTGCACTGGGTCTCATTATGGCATGCATATAAAACGCTTAAACTTTGAAAACCTAATAACTTAATAATAATAAATTGCATGTCTGCGTACAAAACTTTACCTGCATGTCTAAAAGGCTCCAAGGCAAGATAGCAAAAGCTACTGTAGAAAGACAGCTTGGCCACCCACAAATCACTGCTTGCGGTTGTATTCTTCATGTCAAATCAGGCTTTTTTAAACTAGTGGTACACTGTTGATTTCTGCAATCTGCTGAAACTGCTGACCCCCTGTACAGTGGCCGACGAATACAAAACAAATTAACATTTCAGAAAACAAACTCACAACAATAAAAACAAATTTACAAACAAAAAAAACTTATATTCAAGAAAACAAAATTACAAAAGCAAAAACAATTTTACAAGACTTAAAACACTTTCACCAGTACCCAAACACTTGGTCTGTTTTGCAAAAGCTCTCAGCCATTTTAAGCTAGCTAGTTGGTTATCCACTATATACAGCCAGTGCAGCTCTTTCAGAACAGGAGTGATATGAGCTCTGTGTTTAGCGTGTTAAGATCCCAGTCGCTGCGTTCTGCATAAGTTGCAGGGGATAGACGGTTCTCTTAGGAACCACAGTAAGAAGAGCATTTCAGTAATCAGTTCTGCTTGTTACAAATGCATTAACAAGTTTCTCTGCATTGCTCTGAGACAGAACAGGCTGAACATTAGCCATACAGTGTTTCTTAAACAATAAAAATCTATTTTAGTAACTGAGTTGACATGCGGGATAAAACTGAACTCAGAGTCTAAGATCACGCCCAGATTTTGTACTTCAGGTTTTACATTAATAGCTAAAGAACCAAGTTTGTTGTACATCGCCCAGCGGTAACATGTACAAAGAGAAAAGCAGAGGCCCTAAAACTGACCCCTGTGTTTGATGAATAATTTCCCAGTAAAACCAGGAACAGTCTGTTTGTTAAATATGATCTAAACCAGTCTAAAACTGTGCCAGAGAGGGCTACCCAGTGTTCAAGACAGCGGATTTGATACTGGATCACCAGATTCTAAGATCCAGTAAGACTAGAACAGAAGGATTCTGTACATTGGCGCTGAGCCTAAGGTCACTATTTTTGATGTCAGTTTTTATTTTCATATTTTTGCATTTGCTTTGAAGAGGTTAGGCTTTATTTTATATAAAAATACATTGAAGGGTCAGTAAATTCAAAGAAAAGTGTCATAATGAACATTCAAAAAGTGAATAGAGCTGCAGAGAACTCAGTAACGTTAAAACATGTTGCCTTGCTTCATCATTTCTCTCCTGTTTTTCAGGAGCTTAACTGGTGTGTTGGTACCAACATTTGGTACCTGTAACATTCATAATAATTTCATGTAATCACTTTCTGTGAGGGAGGTTTTAGAGGATGGATCCTATCCCAGAACTCATTCGGCAGAGGGCAGGGAACACCCTGGACAGGTCGCCAGTCTATCACAGGCCAGACACACAGACATATACATATACACCTAGGAGGCAATTTAACATCTCCAATTCTGACTGCATGTCTTTGGACTGTGGGAGAAACCCACACAGAAAGGACTGTGGGTGTCCCAGCCGGGAATCAGACCCAGAGCCTTCTTACAGTGAGGTGATGGGCTGTGCCGCCCCAGTCTATTCTATAGTTTGGTTTAATTACTGCAGAATTACAATTGCATTGAAATGTATTTAACTCACATTGCAAATATCAGCAAGATTTACGAACTTGATTATTAATCTCCTAATTCAAGATAAAATGCCACTATATAACTGCTTTCAACCCCTTCATGACAAGCATCTTTAGTATTTTGTACAGCAGCTTTTTTTCCTGTTGACCTTCTGCAGATGTGATGCACAGCCAGACCACAGCTTCTGGCAGTGTTCCTGAGGAGTCTTAGCCCATTCCCAGTGGGAAATGGCCTCCAGTGCACTAATGTACTTGGGTTTGTGTGATGCAACCGCCTATATTAGTTGTGTTGAGCTATTTAAATTGTTCTTGTTTGATCAGTTTATTACAAACAGTGGAAAGTTTGTAAAACATATGGCATTAGTTAGACAGAAAGCTGACTAAGAAACTATTGGTTCATCATACAAGAACGGCATGAAATCTATAAAATCAGGCAAAATGATTTTAAAAGAGAACTGATAAAAATGAATTGAGAGAAAGTAACAGAATCACGTAGTTTGAATACCTGCAGTGATTTCATGACAGCTATGAACCAATTTAATTGACATATACACTAAAACATTCCTGAAACAGTCCAACAGTCCTGAAAGGAGTTCACTTCCTTGGTTTATGTTTAGGATATGTAGCAATTAAAGAAAAACTGATACTGATGACAGTTTAGGAAACAAAGTTGTCATTGAATTGTGGCTGAAATTCATGAATTAAGACTTGGATTACCAGTGAAATACCAGTACTGTATTTCTGGTGTTTTTGTTTAGCTTTCCTTATTTTTATAGTTATGTCCATGAAAAACAAATAAACTATTCAATAGAATGAATGAACCATCCATATTACATAATTATTATTAGCTTGTAAAAATCACTGTCAGGTTTTTTCTGTTGGGGTACAAAAGCTGGAGTCAGAAATCCAAAAATGCTTTCACCAGATTTATTCAAAGAATTCATCAAAACAGTTTTAATTATGCTGAAGACAAAATACATCCTGGAAAATCATTTATTAAAAGACTAATTAATAAAAAATGAAACAGAAAAGAACGAGTAAAATGAAAGTAAAAAAGGATCAAGCATATCTCTCTGCCCTCTCTCTGTTACCAAACAGCGCATACGAAGTCTCTACTACTGCTGGTGATCTTTGTGAATCAAGCCTCTCTAAATTCTCTTGACTCAGGTTTACGCTCTTTCAAGCTAATTCTTTCACCACTGATCAATGTTTAACCCAATGACACTGAGGAGTTTGTTGAACCAGCTGGAAGTGGTCAAAACAGATTTCAACATGTGTCAAATATATTCTATCAGAACAACCTAAAGATGAGCTTCTTTGGCACTGCATGACCTGAAAATTCAAAAAATTCCTGCCATTTGGTCACAGAGAGGCGTGGGAGCCCACACTTGGTAACAGTAAATTTGATTTTAAAAAAAGGCACAATTATGAATGTTTATGTTTATAGAACAAGACAATCAGAGTTATAGCTTTCATATATTATACTGAAGCTAATGGAGTAAACAGAATCCAGTGGTAGACAGAGTCTCAATAAAAGGGACTGGTTACTGTACTGTACTGAAGTATTTCCATTCTGGAGGTCTTTTACTTTAACTCCACTACAGTTTAAAGGTATTATACAGAATACTGCTGGCAAGTGGTTAAAATAGGTGCTGCAGTTCAAAACATTGCAGAGAAAGTGGTCCACCCTGCCCGCTCCGCCCCAGACTCGACACTCACACAGGTTGCCAGGTTGAATCGAACACTGTAAGCTGATCAGCTTATGTTTACATATGTAATGTTTTTATTGTTTGCAAATCATAATCCTGCTCATGTGGATGTGTATATACAGAAATCACCTTCATTTCAGTCAACAGTAAAGTACATCTGTTTTACATACCAGAAACACCACCAGACATTTTAAACTACAGCGACTAAACTTCAGTTAGCTAGCTCCTCTAAAACGTGTGTATAGTTTCTATTGGATAAGACGGATAAACTGCTGGACTTGGACATGAGTAACGTTACTCTGTTTGGACATCAGAATTATTTTACTGTACAGAGTAATCACATGTCCATTCCTACTAGTAGCAGTGATGAATTGGCTATGGTCAGCTAAACATAGGTGAGACTCAGTCCTTACTGGAGAGGAAAAAATGATCTTCTGAGCTCTAAGCTGCCTCCATCTTTTAAAATTCAGTATTCACTTGTTTTACTCCGCTCTGGTCATGGAGCTCTTTAGTTCGGGTAGAACCTAACGTTATCTCTGGCGGTCCAGTTCGTTTGCTGGCTTCCATGGCTGCAGCACACCATGTTTGCTTGCCAACATGATCATATCTGGCGAAAAAAGAAAGAAAGAAGCGTGAAGTGAGCCCACCAATCAGGGTACAGCGCTCACTTTGTTTTGAGCTTGTTTTGAGCTGTTGGACAGAGTTTGGTTCTAGACAATAGAAACTGTTCTCCTTCAGTGTTCTGTGCTTATGATAATTTGAACAGACATCAGTGTCAGACTAATTAATGAGATTCTATTAAAGACTGGTGGACTGAGAGACACTAGAGTCTCTTCACCTACACTGAGCTGATTAAGAGTCTTGTTCCAGAAATGATAATAGGACGTTAGAGCCATAATAAATCATGCTCCTGTTACTCTTGTCCCCTTACCTTCTTGTTCATTACAAGGAGGTGAGGGAAGAAGATCAGTTTCATAGGGCACATAATAATGGAGAGGAGGGGATCTCTCAAAATTTAGTTAACTCCATTATTAAAGGAAAGACATAAATTGATTGAAATTAAAAGTCATTTTGAAGATTATTTTTTCTCCAAAACACTGGAGATGTTTTTGCACACACTCCCCTTTGTGCCTTAGTATCAACAATCTAAACTTTTTATAGCATTTTTTTTACTGATGTTCTTCCAGACTGTAGGAATCTCTCCCCGTCCATGAAACTTATTGCCGTAGTACTTCTCTATTTTTTTCTGAAATTTACACACAAACCATTTCCAGTAGGCCTGTTCTGAATTGTCAGGTGTGATGTTCCAACAGGCATGTTTTGGTCCAGCTTCTCTGTATCTCCTATAAGGGATACGCCTTTCATCTGAGAGGACTAACAGATTATCACTAGCTACTAAACTGCTGCAGATGTCTACAGCCAGATTGTCTGTCTTATACCATGTGACACCGTTGACCCCTTGAGGCCTGTGGAAAGGAACACTGTGCTTCCCATCATGCCCTTCTATGGTGTTGGTACAAATAGCCTTACAGAAGGGACACTGAACCCAACATCCACACACCTGTTTCATCAGAATATCTTCTGGTCTCTGTCTCAACATGTCCATCCTGATTGAAGAGATGTCGTCAAAGTTTCTGGTCATATCATCAAAAACACTCTGTAGGGTTTTATTCATCTCTTCTCCAAAAAAGTCTGTGGCTTTGATTTCTTGGTACTGAGCACCGACCAGATCTTTCAGAGTAAACTTCATCTCACTCTGGAGCTCCAGTGAAAACCTCTTTAGCCACTCATCCACACCTCCTCTGTTCTGTTCTATCTCCTGAGTGGCCTTCTGGTTAGCTGTGAACACACTGGACTGCTTCATTTTCACAGCATTCTTCAGGATCTCCAGTATTCTGGGGTTTCTACCTTCCAGCATTTCCTGTTTAAATTTTGTCTTTATAAAATCTGAAAAGTGTTTCTTTGGATTCTGGATGTAGGTCATGAATCTCTCAAAGTTTTTATCTTCTGCCAGATCCTGCAGGATGTGTTTCTCCAGGTTTGACCTGTTCCCACTGAATGCTGGGTAATATGCCCTAATTTCTCCAGCTGCATCAATGACAGTTTGGTCATATACAGACTGCAGGATAGACGGTTTGAGTTTGTTACAGATGAAGTCTATGAACACAGTGGTGGCTGTGGCTCCTTCACACTGCTTCTTGAAGATGGAGAAAAACTCTCCTTTCTTATTTCCCAGGTAAATCACAGGATCATTAGACTCTCTGAAGACCCTGTGAAGCTCAGTGAACTTTCTTACTGCAATGTCACATACAAACAGAGACAGATCTACTGTGAATTCATTATTCAAATTAAGTGTCTCAGATTTAAACTCTTTCACTCTCTTCTTCACACAGTTCACAATCTCCTGTGTATATGCATCACTGTAGCCTGTTTTAGTCACTGGTTTAGTTCTAATGATCTCCTGAGCTTCTCTCACTGCCTCCTGCACCAGCTCTCTGATTGACTCATGATCTTTCCAGAGATTATCATGTACAACCATCTCCATTAACTTCCCAATACAATACTGAACATTTTTGGAAAAGTTTCTTTTCTTCATTGTTACATACTCATAATATTCTCTCCTGTTATGAATCTGTTTGTACAGTTTCCTCTCTCTGTTAGAATAAACAACGCGACTTTCAAAAGTTGAACTCAGTATGTTCATCACTTCCTGTTCGATGTTGACATCTTTAATTGGAGGTATTTCTGATCTCAGATCTGAAAGCCATTTCTCCCACATTGAGTCAAACTCTCTCCTGAGGCTCTGCTCATTCATGGCCTTATCTTTCAGTCTAGAAGACAGATCTTTACTCCTGTTGAACAGCTCATTCTCATACTGTGTTTTCTTCTCATCCAGCTTTTTACACGCTGCCTTTAGTTTAATGAGCTCAGTCATTTTTCTTGTAGTCACTTCAGTGAGACCATCACATACATCTTTAATTCTCTGTTCTGTTCTGGCTTTCCACTGTGAGAGGATCTCAGTATCTTTATCTTCATTAAAGAATTTCTCCATCTTACTCTGTACAGCAGTGAAAGTAGTGTTGATTTCTTCATGGATCAGTTTTTGATCAACAGCATTAAGTTTTCCATTTTCAACTAAGTTCTGTAGTTTGTTCTGAATGAAGAGCATGTTTTCCCTGAGCTCCCAGGTCCAGTTCCCATACATGACCTCCAGTCTCCTGTATGCTGCGATCTCCAGAGTGTTCTTAAAGCTGAACACAAAGTCTTCATTCAGCACTGCAGTCCACAGGTCTCTAATACGGACTTTGAGCTCTGAGAGTCTTAGACATTTCTTTCCTGCTGCTGCTGTGAGAACGGCCTGTTTGAGATTCTCTACATTTTCACTGTAACGTGGGTTTGGGGGGGCCATGGGGGGGGTTCCCTCCCACAGCTGGGCAAAGTAATGCACATCTGTCTCCATACTGAATTTGATCACATCAGTAAAATACTCTGCACTGCACACTTCTTCAGCTGCAGCCAAACGAGTCATTTCATCCAGTTTCTTCTGCAGTTGTCTTTTCCCCTCCATGTTCTTCTCTCCAGCACTGATATCTGCAACGTTCTGGTGAACAAACATGCAGCTGGGAGTCAGATTTACTTTCTTCATTCTTAGAAAAGCCTGAACTACTATTTGAATGATGTCCTTCATTTCTGCAGGATTTTCTCCAAAGATGTTTATGAGGGTCAGATCTGCAAGACCAGTGACGAAAGTGGCCAGTTCATTGTCATGAGTGAGTCCTGACAGTTTGTTCACCAGCTGTAAAGACTGAAGGCCTTCTGTGTCGACCACTAGCAGGTAGTCAAACTTCAGCTCTTCTTTAACCTCTTCTTTCACTCTGATCAGCTGCATGAAAGCTCCTCTTGTACATCTGCCAGCACTCACAGCAAACTGCAGCCCAAACATGGCGTTCAGCATGGTAGACTTTCCTGAGCTCTGCAGACCCAGAACAGACAGTACAAACACTCTCTGGTCACCCAGTGTCTCAATGACCTTGTCCAGAACAGACTCTATCCAGGTCAGAGGGACGTGAGCAACATCTCCATCCATCAGCTCCAGTGGATGTCCAGAGATCAGGAGGTCTGCAGCTACAGCAGGGAAAGCAGAAACCTCTGCCCCCATTTCTTCAGGTGTTGTGGCCCAAGCCTCATAAATCTGACCCATTTCCCTGAAAATGTGTTCCATGCCGAATGTCATTGTGTCTAGCTCTCCTGACACATCTTCTAGCTGTTCCTGCATGAGATTCAGTTCCTCAGACTTTTCTTGTGTATTTTTCAACTCCTGGACTTCAAGCCATTTGCTGTTGTATTTCAGGTGAAGTTGAGAAACTTGGTCTGAAAACTTGCTGTCAATAAAATGTCTGATCCACTGGATGAAGTAGCGTTTCTGAGTCGCACTGTTCAACAACAGATTTTTAACAAAGCATTTCATGAATCGGAGGTTGTTGCCACGTTGTTTCATCCTTATTTTATTAATTTCTGTCAGTATATCATTCCTGGTATGTTCAATTTCTTTATGCAAGCGATGAAGCTCTTTGTTCTTCCTGCTCCACTCATGCCACAGTTTCCCCTGACAGGGCAGAAACTTGTTCTTGATTTCTGAGATGTTTTCACCTTCCAGAAGTTTCATAATCTCCAGAGCTCCAGTCTTTCCTTCCTGACAGTCCTTACTGTCTTCATCAACTCTGAAACCATGTTGTTTTGCATGGTCTGAGCTTTCCTCAAGACTGAATGAGGGACTGAAATGACACCTCTGCAAACAAGTTTTAATTGCACTAGTCAGGTCGTCACTTAATTCATTACGGTTTCTACCACAGAGTCCTATTTTTATATTGAGCCCATGACCGATTTTAAGTGGACCCCTCTGTAGATCACAGACAACCCAAATGAAGGGCTTTGGAGATTTGTGGAGCTTTTCCAACAACTCCCTTTCTTTTTCATTAGGCTTCACATGTTGCATCAGGACAACATTAACAGCAGCTCGTTCAGTCAGAAAGTCAGTTTGCTCCCTGTGATCTGCAGCATCACCATGAAGATTACAGAAAGCAATACACTCACTGAAAAGGTCATCAGTGTTTCCTGCAGGACAGTACCAGGCGATCTCCACCAGCCCCTCCATGAACAGGCGGTTCCTGCTGCTGCCTGGACTGTCTCTGTGGAAGAAGGTGTCATGCTTTGGGTTAATCACAGAATTCAGCAGCTGGGATTTGGAAGTGGAAACAGAGCCCAGCCTGCAGAAAAACACCATTGGAGCTTTAACCTGACACACTGGCAGTGATGTGCTGGAGTCACCTACTGACTTCCAGGTCTTCTTGATCTGCCGAAACGTCCAGAGAGGGAGTTCAATGTCTGTAGATGTAGGACTGGGCACCAGCAGTGGCAGAGCGTACTGGCAGGAGGAGAGTTTAGTCATCATGTTCTGTCTGAGGAAACTGTCAGCACAGTGGAAAACTGCCATCTGGATGTCCATCGGGTGAATCTGAGTATTTCCATCATTACTATTGTTACACTCATCCTCATCATCCAGAAAATCTTCAAAATCTTTATTTTCATTAGACCTTTTCTCTGTTTTACTGGGGACATGTTCTGTATTGGTTATGGATCTGACTCTGTAATCCAAGGTCAACAGTTTATGCAGGTACATAAAAGCCAGGTCCTCCTCTATCAGTGGCTCCTTTTCTGACCGGGCCTTCTCTTTCTGAAATGAAGTCCTGCTTATACTGAAGGCATCTGCAGTTGTGAGTTTGCTGGGATAGAAACTACCTAAATTCAGTCTAGAGATAACGTCTGGGATGTTGACGCTTGAATCTTCCCTTTGTAAGCCATCTTCTGACTTTGTACCTGCATCAACCTATTAAAAAGAATGAAGAATTATATAATACTTTGCAATCATTACAATTTATATCTGAATAATAACTACAGTATAACACTTTGATCACTATTCATACTTTGAAACACACATTGAAACTTTTAGGGACATCGCTGCATTTAACCGTCTTAGGCTAATCAAGTGTTTCCATTTTTCCTTCACTATATTCCTGAGAAATATGTGTGACCAATAACACATATGTACAGATGCAGAATTGTTTCATTTTCCATCTTTTTTTATTATTAAAATGGCAACATAACTGACTTTAGCATATCATCAAAATATAGTTGCACAAATAGCTGCACCCAGAAGGATTCAACCAACAAGAATGAAACTTGGTGGGTAGGTTTGACATATGAGGCATGCTAATGATTCAAGCTCAACTGCGCATGTGACGTAAGCAAGGATGAGCCTTATCACTGTACCTAACTGACTCAACAGCCAGACCCAACATTCAGCAAGAAATGATGCCCTCCATGAGTCATCCTATAAGTGCCAGCACCATTGGCAGACGGCTGCACCATGCAGGACTACATGAACACAGACCGCTACGACGACTGTCCTTAACACCACGTCAACGTCACCAAAGACTGCAATGGTGTCGTGCCAGGCTGTCATGGAGTGACTCAGAATGGCAGCAGGTCACCTTCAGTGATGAGTCCCCCTTTTGTCTTGGTGGAAATGAACCAACAAACCAGTGTGTGGAGGCACCGTGGTCAGCACCGAGATGAACGGTTTGTTGTCACATGCCACACATCCAGAAGGCCTGGTGTCACTCCACCTCCACCCCTACCGCACAGTTCCCTATCTGCAGGAACTGTGTGAGGATATTCAAGCTGCATGGGATGGATTATCACAGGACACCATTAGGAACCTCTACAGCTCCATGCTGAGACGTCTGGAATGTTGGGTTAGCAAACACGGCGGCCTGACACCACACTGAGAGACACTACTTCTGTATGTGTAGCTCAATAAATATTCATCATATCAGTCTAAATTTATCATCAGTTATTGATCCTGGTAACCTTTATCTTCCTTCCCAACAGACCTGCAATCCCACACCTCCTTCTGGGTGCAGCTGTTCTTTTGAGGATGAGTGAATATCTGTTAGTGTGTGACTCGTCAGTAAACAATAAACCAAATAATCCAATTTGACAAGAAATTCAGTCAGCGAATGTAAAGCACCAAAGGTTTATTAGATCATTCAGGCTTTCTGATATATTTAGAACCATTCACATAGTCACCGTCGAGAACAATGAACTGAACTACAACAGATATTACAGCTATATAACCAAAAAAAACCATGAGATATTTCCATCATTTCATAACCTTTATCTTTATCTTATGTCATATAACACAGCCCTCAGTAAATGTATTACTATAGAGGTTGGAAATATGACTGAATGTCACAGTTATAACTTGGAGAGAAAGGTTGAAAAACCCCTACTTATAAGGAATGTATATTTATGATAATAGTGAATTATTTCTGTGTATGACATTATCCTCTACACGATGGTAAAGCATAGACCAACACATAAAGGACAACCTGTTCTATGTGTAATCATTTATAGTACATGATCATTTTGCACTGATAGTTGATAGCCGATGCTCTGATGTGAAAAATCCCAGGGCTAATTTAGTTCAGGGAAGCTGAACATGGAGAAAACTCATTATTTGTTTTTCTCTGAATAATCTGTCTGAATGTGTGAATACTTATACCTGCCCAACATGCAGTTCTTTATGAACTTACTGATCACTTACCTGCTCATTAACCCCTGCAGATCTGCCACTTGGATCATCAGTAGATGCTACAGAAAGAAGAAAAAATTTATATATATAAATACTGCAGCATGAACATACACTGACGAGCTATTACATTAAAACCACCTCCTATACATTCTTTGTCCACTCTATCAGCTCCACTGACCATATAGGAGACTCTGTAGTTCTACAGTTCCAGACTGTGGTCCATCTGTTTCTCTGTGTACTGTATTACCCTGTTCTTCAATGGTCAGGACCCCCACAGGACCACCACAGAGCAGGTATTATGCGGGTGGTGGATCATTCTCAGTACTGCAGTGACACTGACGTGGTGGTGGTGTGTTAGTGTGTGTGGTGCTGGTGTGAGTGGATCAGACACAGCAGTGCTGTTGGGGTGTTTAAACACTGTGTCCACTCACTGTCCACTATATTAGACACTCCTACCTTCCTGGTCCACCTTGTAGATGTACAGTCAGAGATGCTCATCTGCTGCTGCACAGTGCAGTGTTGGTCATCTTCTAGTCCTTCATCAGTGCCCACAGGACGCTGCCCACAGGACCCTGTTGGCTGGATAGTTTAGGTTGGTGGACGATTCTCAGTCCAGCAGTGACACTGAGGCATCCAGCAGCACACACTACCACATCACCACCACATCAGTGTCACTGCAGTGCTGAGAATGATCCACCACCCACATAATACCTGCTCTGTGGTGGTCCTGTGGGGGTCCTGACCATTGAAGAACAGGGTAATACAGTATACAGGGAAACAGATGGACTACAGTCTGTACCTGTAGAACTACAGAGTGTCCTATATGGTCAGTGGAGCTGATAGAGTGGGAAAGTGAGTGTAGATACAAGGAGGTGGTTGCTTTGGCTGATCAATGTATAGCTTCATATTATTCTGTAGTCAGCTGTGAGTCTTTTAGTGATAGATTAAAAATCTTATTACTTTTTTTTTTATAACTGATATTATTGTATAGTAGTAAGTATAGTATTCTGTTTTCTGCATTTGCATTTTTAGCTTAGCACTGGAGCTGTGAGGCTAATGTAGCTAACAGACAACAGTTAGCACTGTATAAACTCCTAAACTGCCTAAATTCATACTGCAGTAAAGTTGGTTTCATACTGACATATTCAGATTTATTTCTTCAACTGCTTTTGAACGGCTCATGCTAAAGGGCTAAAACTTAAACTTAAAAATTATTGTTGTTGACATCCAGGACAAGCAGCTACAACTTCGTTTATGTCGGAAACGTTTGCCTTTTGAAAACCTCGAAACACAGATTTATACAGGTTGCCGCAAGCGCAGCGAGAGCTAAGGGGCCGTCTACAAAATACACTACGCAGTAAACACACAGGTGAAGATCAACTGGGACTTAAAAAGTTACCAATATAACAGTAGTTAAAATCATTTTATGTACTTGTTTTGTTTGATTTTGTGTACTTTTTTAAAGCTATTGTAATCAAGGCACCCAAACTTTTGCATACAACTCTGCCATGCACCTCAAATAATTCAGTCAAGTGAGCTTAGTAATTACAAGTTATGTCATGGAGCGCTTTTTTGTTAACAGATCAATAATACTGATACTGTTGTGGCTCCGAAAGTTAAGTTCCAGCACAATGAAGGGTGCTTTTCCCCGCTGATCTTCACCTGCGTGTTTACAGCGTAGTTTAATTTGTAGACGGTCCCTTAGCTCTCGCTGAACACGCGGTAGCATGTGTTTTCAAAAGGCAAAATTTACGACATAAACGAAGTTGTAGCTGCTCGTCCTGGATTTCAACAACAATCATTTGTAAGTTTTACTCCTTTAGCATGAGCCGTTTCTATTGAAGAAAGAAATCTGAATATGTCAATATGAAACCAACTTTACTGCAGTTTATCACTCATTTTCCTCAAACAGTGTGGAGTTGTTCAGTAGCCTCTGATAGACTTGACTATGTGTGTTCAGATCTATACCCACAGAGGAACGTACAGACAGAGTATAGCTGCTGCTGGTGTTTATAGTAATGTAACCTGCATTTCTCTGTTTATACAGAAAAACGATTGATTATTGATTATTATTGCTTCTAGTGGTGGTCAGCTGAATTAAATAACTGAGGAGAAGAGAAAAGCGGAGTGAAGTTAAAACGCGCCCTTTTCTTTACTGTGAGTTTCAGAACAATCAGTCATCTTAACTCTGTGCCTTATTTAAAAGTCTGTTAATGACTGAAGTTCCTAAAGCTGCATGTCTGATCTAGTAAAGTTTAATGTAGAACATTTACATTTACATTTCACTTGCATGTGATTTGTTCAGAGAAAATTAAACATTAATAACTCTTATATTAGACAAGCTTTACTGCGGCCACTTAAACACTATTAAACTTCTGCTGACCGTGTTTCTCGGCGCTGGGCATGTTTGTAGGTTATGGAGTGAAATCTTCATCCACTGGATCTGATGGAGAAATTCAGTCTTGCTGTTTCTGCCAGCACGTCATTTTTTCACTGAAGCAAATAACGGTCCTACTAAAAGACGAGAACGGAGCAGCAGACAAAAAGGCAGAGCCCTCGCTGGGTAGTGCATTATATACTCAGTCCACGCATGCACAGATTCAGAAACGAAACAAATCAACTACTAGTAAATCGATTCAGTGATTCGAATCTTTACTAGCGTTTTACTGAATCGAACGTCAGATTCAAATGATTCACTAATACCGAAATCATGTTAACCTCAATTCACAAGAACAGATTTGGTTCAGTGAGTGAATCAGTCAGTGAGTGAATCAGCTGGAGGAAGCCAGCAACAGTATAAATTCCACAGTATGTTAAAATTGATCAGAAAGAATAAATAAATAAATAATAATAATAATAATACATTTTAAATAAACTCAAAAATACCAGTTAAGCTGTGAAGCTGAAACTGAAGAGTAAGTCACGTGATTTACCATATTCGGCTTGAATTATTCGGTTGTGGTATTGAAAGTGAAACAGAAGAGTGAGTCATGTGGTTTATTGTATTTTACCTGACTTATTATTATGTCCTAAAACTAAAGGTGAATATAGGTACATCTTGTTATGTCATTTAAAGTCCATCTAGAATCTCCTGCTGGACGAAGCTGTACCTACAGGTGCCAAGCTTAAATGCCAGACAGTTCACCTCCGCACTTTGCCCAGTAAGCCATCATGGGGTGCGGAAGGCTGATGCTGACAGTGAATGCTGTGCCAACGAGAGAGGACAGGGGGCACCCGCTGCCAAGGACCGAGCACTGCCCCAGTATGCCCCAAGAGGAAGTGGAGAGCACTGCCCCAGTCTGGATCAAAGATTTTATGGTTTCTTGGGGCAAATACTTTCATAATGGTCAGGTAGTGTCGTATGTTGAGTTCTCTAATCAATCATTTCTTCCCCTGCCTCATAATACACTGAGCTCTTCTGATATTCTTCCTAACAGTTCATCACTGTACATGGAAAAAAATGTGGAGTAGGCTTTACTTAAAAAAAAACTTGAAAGAAAATAGTTTTAAAAGAAAATATTTTCCTCATAATAACAGCTAGTAAAATTAACAGAGCATATACTGAAGTAAAGGTTACTCATCATTGTCAGTGGATTTAATTACTAATTCTTCAGTGGATTTAATTACTAAATGTTACTTTGCAACGCCTTTATTCAATAACATTTTAATCACTGTATCTTAGTAGATTTCACTCAAACAATGTAGCACCACATTATGCCATGGTTTTTACTATTTACATACTAGTAATAGTAGTAATTTCCCGATTCATTAGTAATGCTTACCTGCCAAATATTGTATAAATTATAGTATTAATTTCTTTAGAATAGCATAATACCGTTAATAAATGGCATAAAATATTCTAAAGTTCTTTATAACAACTGTTAATACAAACTTGCAGTGTTTTATTGTGTTAGCCCAATTAAGGATATGCATTTTCAATTAACAGTCAAAAGAATAACATGGTACGATTACAATACCAGATAACAGAGCAAGGACAAAACAAGGGATATCTGTCTTTCAACCAAATTGTCAAGCTGTTTACAAGTCTTACATGCTGCACCAAAAAAAAAAACAGATTCAAAAAATCAACATATTAAGTGTCCCAATGCACAGCTTTCCTTAGTAAAGTTATTATTTAGAGAAAATTTTAGAACATCCAGCTCTAGTAGAATCTTTTGAAATACTTCAAATGTATGTCTCAGCTTTGAGGGATAACTGAGATTCAGGGAATAGATTAACCGCATGAGCAGAAGGCACAAGATAACAATGATCATGCTGTCTAGTGTGGAACCTTCCTCTGCTGCAGCACTGCCCAGTACAATGATCTTCATCGTAAGTTCAGCAAAGTCGTCTCTGATTGTGTCTTCTTATGCTCATGCTGCAACATAGAAAAATAATAAAAGTGTCAGTCTGTCATGTGTGTTTACCTGACCTTGTACATGTACCTGAAAGTTTTATAGTGACTGTTTAACGTACTTTAAATAAGATGTCTTAGTCAATTAGAGCATCAACTGTGGATTGTATGAACTGCTGTCCAGCTGTTCCAGCTACAACAGTGCAAAGACAGTAGTACTTCAAATTAAGCATTTATGCAAAATTGAGCCTTTCCCCCAAGTGTAGATGACGTGACCGCAGGGTGTAATGTCAAGCTTGCCATCATGAGTAGAAAGAGTGATGTGAGGACTAACGTTCCCAATGCAAAGTAACGTTACACCATTTCATGGCTGTCGGAAGATGTTAACACAGCAAAACCATTCTAAACTACTAGACTGGAATACTGGAATCTAAACTATACATCTAAAATAAATCGCTAATCTAATTAGCATACGTTCCTAGTAATGGAATGACGTTGGTATGCTACCATCACGTAACTAGTATAGCTAGCATAGCTAACTGCTACTGACATTCCAAGCTAGATACCACTAACATGGCAGCAAGAGTGCAAGAAGTTAAACAACATTTTTGATAATAATAGTTAGAATGGTAGTTATTTCTCAAATTGTGACAACGCACCATAGACAGATGTGTTTTTGGAAAATTAAACATTAAATCTATTCTAGTAAACCCCAAAAATAAAATTATGATCACTGTAAATAAGCATAATAAGTCTTTTAATTGATTTATTTTAAAATGATCTTAAGAACTGAAGACTAACAGCAGCAGGTCTTAGTATAAATACATCTCTGTGAACGTACAATATGTGATCTATGGAAATAAAGGTTTTATGTGCAGTAAAGCTGCTTTTCAGTCATGTTAAGCCGTGTACTGGTTGGAGAAACTAGATGATGATGTCAGAGTTGTGTCCTATACTGTTGTCCATATAGTGCTTATTTGCTATATCTTATTTACTCATAGGGAGTTTTTCCTCGCCACTTTTGCCTCTGGCTTGCTCATGGGGCGCTTGGACCCGGTTTCCCTTTCCTACGTCTGTACATGGACTCGTGTTTTCTTTTCCTTTATATAAACTGCTTTTCTGTGAACCTGCTTTGAGACGTTAGTTGTAAAAAGCGCTATACAAATAAATATTGATTGATTGATTTCTCGGCCTGTAAAAATGATTCTGGTGTTCATTAATCTCTATTTTATGTTGTTGTTAGGCTGCTTTGAGGAGTCGCTTCATAATAAGAATTTGGAAGGGGTGGAAGCCACGGTGAGGCCTGCATGTTTAGTGTTGAGTGAGTGATTGTGGTTAGTATCTGGTTTCTGCATTTGGAGGTAAAGAAAAAAAGTGAGGCATGAGTTCTGATGTGACCTGTTTATATCAGCCTGCTATTGTTTTGTTCTTGTTCCTGTTTAATAAATAATTATATTATTATGTACACCTGAAATAGTCTTTATTTAACTTGTTCCAAAGAATTGTTACACTATATTGCCAAAAGTTTTCACTCGTCTGCTTTCATACGCATATGAACCTGAGTGACATCCCATTCTTAATCCATAGCGTTTAATATGATGTCGGCCCACCCTTTATAGCTATAACAGCTTCAACTTTTCAGGGAAGGCTTTCCACCACTCCATTTGACGCTTTGCATTACACTTGGTGATGTGAGGCTTGGATGCAGCTGCTCAGCCATGGAAACCCATTCCATGAAGCTTTCTACACACTGTTCTTGAGCTAATCTGAAGGCCACATGAAGTTTGGAGGTCTGTAGTGATTGACAGGTGGCATCCTATCGCTGGACTTCACTGAGCTAAAAAATAAAATCACTCGTTTACAGACAGAAAGACGTGTACTCAGACTGAACTTGCCTGCTTGAATGTATTTGATTTGTCCTCAGTGGTGACACCATGAAAACATTTCAGTCTGATTTTAACATGAAGAGGAATGGGGAAGTATTTACTAGATTATCCATATTTAATTACCCCATTAATATCCAGAATAAATGTCCTATTGTCCATGTGTTTTCTGAGCTTGCCTGAGGATATTTTAAAGAGCTTTTTTACATTTGACTGAAGACAGATCTTCATTGTAGTTAAATGAATGGAAATGAAATACAGTCAGAAAGTGTAAATAGTCACTGTACCAATGGTAATGAGTTTAGACCAATTTAGAAACAATTTCTCCTTATCAGACTACATTTAGTTATTGGACATGAATGGGTTAAGTGTCCATGTCCGTGTTCATGTCTGATTGTAAATACTACTTCCGGTAGTACTTTACAGTACAAGCCTGTCCTTCCATCAGTCATCATGTAAGATCTCTCTCCAAAAAGATGGATGAGTTAGTGGCGCTGGCTCGGCACCAGCAAGAATACCGCGAGTGTAACCTAATGCTGTTTACGGAGACATGGCTAACCAAGCTAACCCCGGATGCTAACATCACACTGGACAGCTTCCAAATTGGACGCACAGGCAGGACATAGGAGAGCGGTAAGAGGAAAGGAGGAGTACCGGAAGTGTTTATTAATGATAGATGGTGCAACTCAGGACACATCATTATCAAAGACCAAATATGCTGCAAGGATGTTGAACTGTTAGCTGTTAGCATGAGGCCGTACTATCTACCGGGGAATTCTCAAATGTTATCACGATAACTGCGTACGTCCCCACCTCTCCTGATGCGAACACAGCTTGTGATGTCATCCACTTAGTCACAAGCAGACTGCAGACACAACATCCACAGGCTCTCATTCTCATCTCTGGAGATTTCAGTCATGCCTCCCTGTCCTCCACACTTCCCAATTTCAAGCAGTATGTAACATGCAGCACGAGAGACAATAAAACACTGGACATGTTTTACGCCAACACTAAGGATGCGTATAACACATCTCCTCTCCCTCCCCTTGGCAAGTCTGATCACAACCTAGTACAGCTCCTGCCTGTCTACAAACCCCTTGTTCACAGGCACCCAGCCAATACAAAACAAGTGAGGAGTTGGTCCGATGAGGCTTATGAGGCTCTGAAGGACTGCTTCAAAACAACAGGCTGGGAAGTTCTCTGCGAGCCACGTGGTGAGTATGTTGACAGGCTCACAAACTACATCGCAGACTACATAAACTTCTGTACAGTGTGGGAACACTGTGCCCACCAAGACAGTACGGTGTTTTTCCAATAACAAGCCCTGGGTTACCTCAGACCTGAAAGTTCTTCTGAATGAGAAGAAGGTGGCCTTTAGATCAGGAAACAAGGAGGAACAAGGAGGAAATGTGGAGTCTGGAGGGTCTTAAAAACCACCTCAGGATTTAAAGAATCCAACAGGCAGCCTGAAGGAGACTCACAATGGGCAAATCACCTAAATGCCTTCTTCAAGAGATTTGATCTGGCATCTGGCCCTTCTTCTTCTGACCAGCCCACCACTGCTTTCACTGCCCATCACACAGCCCAGCTCTTCTCTGTCTTTAGAGAGAACAAGAACTAGAGAACAAGTGAGGAGGGAGCTGAGCAAGATGAAGGTGAGGAAGGCAGTAGGTCCAGACAACATCAATCCTGGACTCCTGAGACACTGCGCAGACCAGCTGTGTGGGATAGTAAAGGAAATTTTCAATCTAAGCCTGAGACAGGAGAGAGTGCTGGTGCTCTGGAAAACATCATGTGTAGTGCCTATTCCAAAGACTGCACACCCCAGTGACCTTAATGGCTACAGACCAGTAGTTTTGACCTCTCACCTGATGAAGGCTTTGGAAAGACTTGTTCTCACCTATCTTCATTCACTGGTGGGCTCAGCTGTGGATCCTCTGCAGTTCGCCTACCAGCCAAGCATTGGGGTGAAGGATGCAATCATCTACCTTCTCCACTCCTTCAACACCATCAGGCCCACTCTACTGGGAAGCAAGCTAGAGAGCGCAGGGGTGGACCACCATCTCATCACCTGGATTATGGGCTCATCTCACAAACAGGCCACAGTATGTAAGAGTTAAGGACCGTGTGTCAGACACAATACTCTGCAGCACAGGGGCACCACAGGGAACGGTCCTGGCCCCATTCCTCTTCACCCTCTACACTGCAGACTTCACCCACAACACCACATCCTGCCATCTACAGAAATTCTCTGACAACTCCTCCATTGTTGGCTGTATCTCGGATGGCAATGAAAGGGAGTACAGAGAAGTTACAAAGAATTTTGTGGACCGGTGTCAGCAGAACTTCCTCCACATCAACACGGGCAAAACCAAAGAGCTGGTGGTGGAGTTCCGCAGGACTAAGTTCTTTTCACCCACGCGGGTGAACATCCAGAGAAGGGACATCGAGATCGTCAGAACCTATAAGTACCTGAGTGTTTATCTGAACAGTAAACTGGACTGGTCGGACAACACACATGCTCTGTATAAGAAAGGCCAGAACAGACTCCACCTGAGGAGGCCCTGGTCACTCGGGATAGAGGGTCCACTCCTCCACACATAATGACTACAGATAGGAAGAAACTGCCTGGACAAGCTGATCAGGAAGGCAGGTTATGTTCTGGGCTGTGCATTGGACCCAGTGGAGGTAGTTGGGAGAAGAGGATGTTGGCCAAGATGGCATCCATAATTGAGAACACCTCTCACCCACTACAAGAGACAGTTGATGCACTGGCCAGCACCTTCAGTGACAGGCTCCTCCACCTGACGTGTGGTAAGGAGAGATACCGCAGCTCTTTTCTCCCTACTGCTGTTAGGCTCAACAACCGGCACCTCCCCAAGCAGAGCACCCATATGCACCCATTTCTATCTATATATTTAATGTGACTCAGTTACTGAGCAATATTTGCAGCTGCACCTTTTTACCTGTATATCACCTGGATACATCTTGTACAGACTGTCAACATCACAATAACTCATGCGATGTGACTGCCTATAACATCAGTATTTAGGTGACGGCCAAGATTATCAGAATTTGTGTAGCTGGTAAAAGAGATCATAACTGCATTATCTTCAATATCTGTGCAATATCTCTTAATAACTGTGCAATATATATATCTGTGCAATAATGTGTAAATTTGTATAGTTTCTTAGTGTATTTTTTATCTAACAATAGAGATTTATTTATTTTCTGTAATTTCTTATTTTGTAACTTGCACTTTAGCCAACCTCTTGTTCTGTATCGGTTCTGCTGCTATTCCGCTGTAAAGATGCAATTTCCCCATGTGGGATAATAAAAGGCTATCTTATCTTAAATGGAGGAATTTAACCAGCTTCTTCTCAAACTGAAACTAAGCTGAAGCACATGTAGGCATCTTAATTAGGTCAGAGAGAGAGAGAGAGATAGGAAACCCATAATGGTCTACACCAGAGGCGTTGGCAGCTTCTTTTCAAACTTGTGAAAATAAAAGAAGTAAATGTGTGTGAGAGAGAGATAAAATATGTGAGTGTCTGAGGGTAAATCTACTGAACAATAATAAAATGTATTACTTCTGAATGTAAGTAAACTGACTAATTTATTCTGGGTTATTTAATTTTAAGTTAATACTTATATAGAAAATCACTGATTTGATAGCCTGTCCAACTCCCCTCAGCTTAAAAAGTCTAAACCTTATTTTGCAGAAGTTGGTCTTTGGCAAGAAGCGTTTCACAGCATGATCCTTTAGCTCTTACAGTGGATGTTTCTTCTAAAAGCTCTGTCTGCACAAATTCCAAACTATAAACACTGATGTGAATTTGGAACTGGAGTTGAAAAGCAAGTCACATGATTTATCCTCCTTAGCCTAAATTATTACAGGGCTATGTAGTCTATAAATATCATAAACAGAACTGGAAGTGCAGTTCCTGAACAAAATGCAGAGTGATTAGGCAGATAATGCTTCTTGCTCGGTGGTTGCTATTATATCCCAAGTGGTTGCTAAAGTGTTGCGTCGGTTGCTAGGGTATTGTTAAGTGATTGCTGTGGTATCACAGGTTGTTCCTATGGTGCTGCTGCCAGTTGATATGGTGTTGCTACATGGGTGCTATGATATTCAGTGAGCACATGAAGTTTGGTTACTGACTGTCGAGGCAAAGGAATCAATAGAGTTTATGTGGAGGTAAAAATGAGTGGGACTCTATAGGAGGAAGGAGGGATGAATAAACGACACATAGAGGAGTGCAGGTCAGCCTGTCAGCAGTGGATTAGACTTTGGGGATCTTCCCTGAGTGAGTACATGCAGTTTGGTTAAAGGTTAAAGGAAACAATAGAGGTACAGCACCTGTCTACATGGTGCCATGACAACAACCTGACACTGAACACCCAGAAAACCAAGGAGATCATAATGGACTTAAGGAGGTCTAGAAGCCAGGCTCACCCCCCAATCTACATCAGCGGAGCTGCAGTAGAACAGATGACCAGCTTCAAGTTCCTCGGCACCCACATCTCCAGTGATCTCACCTGGTCTCTGAACTCCTCAGTTCTGGTCAAAAAGGCGCAGCAGCGTCTTTACTTCCTTCGGAGCCTCAAGAAAGTTCACCTGTCTCCCAGGATCCTGGTGAACTTTTACCGCTGTACCATTGAGAGCATACTCACCAACTGCATCTCTGTATGGTACGGCAACTGCTGCGCTGCTGACCGCAAGGCACTCCAGCGGGTGGTGAAAATGGCTCAACGCATCACAGGCACCCAGTTACCCACCATTCAGGACATTTATCACAAGCGCTGCCTGGGTAGGGCGAGGAATATCATCAAGGACGTTTCTCACCCGAATCATGGTCTTTTCACCCTCCTTCCATCTGGCAGGCGCTACAGAAGCCTCCGCTCCCGCACCAGCAGACTCAGGAACAGTTTTTTTCATGAGGCTGTGTGTCTGATGAACGCTGCACGGACACTTTAACTTACATTGCACTCCCACTACTGCATCCTTGCACCTTCTGTACTGTTAATGCACTTTATTCATTGCCAAGCCTCCTGTATACTCATGTTTACTTACTGTTTCCATATTATTCGACCTCAGATGTTATTTTTATTGTGGACCGTCTACTTGCACTACTCTTACAGTTCAACATTCATTTGTTGCTGCTCTCACACATACTTATATATGCATATAGATATACTTATATTATGTGTATATATTTATTACTACTGCACTTTATGTAAATAATACTGTATTTGCACTTCTGGTTAGATGCTAACTGCATTTCATTGGCTCTGTACCTGTACTCTGCACAATGACAATAAAGTTGAATCTAATCTATCTAATCTAATCTAATCTAAAAATGAATGGGACTCTATGGGAGAAACGAGTGATGGGGAAAGAGACAAACAGACAAGTGCAGCTCAGACCAATATTAAGTTTGTGATTGAGGGTCTGCCCTGAGATAGTGTATGTGAAACAGTGTCCGTTGGTCGACCAGAAGTACAGTAGATTGCCATGTATTTTTCACCCTATTCATTCGGAAAAAAAATCCGCAAAAACCTGTTGCTACATGGATAACGTCCATCCGATCAAAAAGCGGTATACAAGCACAGCATTCCCATTCAGATCGAACATTCCAGAGCTGAAACAGTATCGATATCTTGAAAACTGCGGGCCTACTTAGCGGATAAAAAATTGTACCAAGAAGAAGAAGAAGAACAGAAAGAGGAAGAAAATACTGTCGGATAACAATAGAGTTGCACATTGCACAGTATTTTGTATTTGTATTTGTATTGTATTTTTGTAGATAGACTTTCTCATATATATTTCTTGCCTCATTGTAATAAGTGAGAGTGCTGTATCGGTGCTGCACTGTCCTGTCTGTTTACTGTGTCTAATGTCTGTTTAATTTATCGTATTTATTGTATTGTTTCTAGTTTTTAATTTTCGTTTACACACACTTATGTCTGCACATTTGCACTTTGTACTCTGTTGTTCCATGTTGCACCTTGTTCCTGGAGGAATGTAATTTCACTCCACTGTGTACTTGGATGGAATGAAAATAAAAGCCTCTTGACTTGAGATATATTTCTCTATAGCAGACTGTATTGTTTATAGTTTATAGTCATGTTTTTTGCTGAGCCGGTACTTACTTATGTTACTTATGTTTCAGCCCAGGGAAGATAAGTTGACCAGTCCCGCTGGTTTTCATAACAGTAAAGCTGTAAAAACAAACTGAGTTCCTGATTCACTCGCTCACATTGCCTGTTAGACTCAGGATGATAACCAGAAGTGAGACTAATAGTTATGCCTAACTATTCCACTGTTCCATGAATTGTGGGCCTCTGTCAGGGACACCAAAAAAGTGAAAAACATTCAGCAGTTTGAGAAGCAGTGGGTAAACTTTTAAAAGGTACAAATCCCACACCATGAGAAAAACGATCAACTATAGTCAAAATAGTAGTGCAGTTATCAGAAGCGGGAAGGTCAGTCACAAAGTTGATCTGATCTGCTGGAGGTGACTAATGGAGAAGAAAGAGGGAGAGAAAGAAGCTGAAGGAGACTGACATGACTGAGGGAGCAGATCTGATGGTGGTTAGTGATGGAGAAGAAAGAGAGGGAGAGAGAGGCTAAAGGAGACTGACAAGACTGAAGGAGCAGATCTGATGGAGGTTAGTGATGGAGGAGAAAAAGAGGGAGAGAAAGAAGCTGAAGGAGACTGACAGGACTGAAGGAGCAGATCTGATGGAGGTTAGTGATGGAGAAGAAAGAGAGGGAGAGAAAGAAGCTGAAGGAGACTGACAGGACTGAAGGAGCAGATCTGATGGAGGTTAGTGATGGATGAGAAGGAGAGAGAGAGAGGAGCTGAAGGAGACTGACAGGAAACAGGCCTACAGAGCAGAACCAGCCTCTTTCTGAGATTGAACTATAATCTGTAAATTGGAATAATATATTCAGGACCTTTTAGTCTAAAGTCTCGAGAGAGGAAGGCAACACTCTGCCATGTTGTAATTTCAAACAGCAGTACCTACATTAACTGAAGTCAAAAGAAGAATTAACATATCTGAAGTATGTCCACTGATGTAGAGTGAAACAAGTTGGTAATGTGCCAATTAGAGTTTCTTCATTAATAGCACTAAACATGCACTAATAGCACTAAATGTTAACTATGATATTCTTATGTGGTGATGGAGAAAAACCCAGGTTCATTGATGGATCCAGATGTACTAATGGCTATATATATTTAATAATGGCTGATACTGTGGATTTTTGTGTTAAAAAGTTCCTCACCCCAATCGTTCTTCTTAATGTGCTGTGCCCCTGGTAGTCTGACTGACAGGTGAAAATAAACATGTAATAGACTCAGAATCCCACCATTTTTGCCACAGATTGAGGGAAGAATGTATAACTGCAAAGTTTGTTCTTTACACTTTTACATTTTGTATTACATGTATTACAGAGTGCAAATGTACAAAGGTGTACAAATGAGATTTTCATTATCATTTTGATACCGTTATTGCATGATCACCTGAGGCATATGCATGCAGTTCTGTAAATACTTTAATATTTAAATTTATATTTAAGTATATATGTGTCTCATGAAATGGCATTGGCATTTCTTTGTACATGAAATTTAAATAGTAGTATACCAGGCAAAAACTTCAAACTGATTTTTCATTTTTTTTGACATTTTCATTGCTCCAAAATGTAGCAAATTTAATTAGAGGACTTTTTTGCCATTTCACATGTTTCTTTTTAAGTTTGCTTCTGATATGCAGAAACGTTTTTAATGATTAGATTCCTTTCTTTTTAGTGATTCTGTACTGGGTTTGAGGAATCTTTCCATCCTTGCAAATATTTTTATAATGCTTCTGCAAATCGTCCTTAAACACAAAAACCTTTTACCAGTAGGCCTGTTCTGAAGTGTCAGGTCATGCTGAAAATGTTTTTTATTTTATGATTCTGGATGTAGGTGATGAACTGCTTAAATTTTTAATCTCCTGCCAGATCCCACAGAATGTGTTTCTCCAGGACCTGTTCCCAATGTATGCTGGGCAATTTGCTCTCATTTCTCCAGCAGCATCAATGACAGTGTGGTCATATACAGACTGCAGGATGGGTGGTTTGAGTTAGTTACAAAGTCTGTGGTGGGTGTTGCTCTTTAAAAGTCATGTGATAACCGTATGTAAACTGATTATGAAGTGGTGTTACCTCAATGGACGGCTTGGAGACGGCCACACCTGTATAAGTTGTGAGGTGTTTTCTTGTGAGTGAGGTTGAACACGCCACATGTTGTCAGTCCTCTTGGGTCCAGTTAGCAACCTCACAAGCCGAGGTGAGGCGATGTGTTCAGGTGACGCGGTGTTAACCGAGGCACTCTGATGGGTCTTCTGCTTTTATATCTCATCCCTCACTGACCTGTGGGATATGCATGTGAGGTCTTAGAATGTGGGTTTGATGTCTGTTCACACAGACAATTCTAGCTAGACAGCGCCGGTCATGATTATTAAACACTCTTGGGCAGCCACTGCACAGTACACTGTGAGTGGTAAGGCTTTCTGTAACATATTTCTGGTTTGATATTTCCTTACCAGAAGAGAAAGTATATTTGTGGTTTGGCCTGCAATCTCACTTCCAGCCCAGGTTGCCAGATATGAAACTAAATGGCAGGCAAACAGGGCATTCTGCAGCAATGGAAGCCAGCAAACGAACTGGAGATAACGTTTGTGTATAGCCGACTTAAAAAGCCTCAGCATCCTCCAAAAAAGCACCATGACCAGGGCAGAGTAAAACACCAGTGAAATATGGAGGCAGCTTAGAGCTCAGAAGAACTTTAAGAAGACTACAGAATTGACTCCTCAGCAGGTAAGCACTGAGTATCAGCTAAGGTTTGCTAACTTCCCATCACATCTGAAAGTAATGAAAGTCCTTTCTTCAGCGAATATTTAATTCTCTGCTCTGTTCTTGCTTTCCACTGTCACGCTTCCTGTTGACACGGCTTGTAGTATTCCCTACTCCATGTCACTGGCTGGCTCTGTTGACTCCATGAACCAGGAGGCTACAGGAGATCACATGACTCCCACAGATACCGTCCCAACCAATCACAATCCACTTCCTCATTCCAAGTCACCTGAATACTAACTGTTTTCACCCGTTCCTCATTTTACCCCTATATAAATACCTGTTTGTCTTGCCTGGTCTTTGCAAAGCATTGCCACTGTTCACACAGCATACTGAGTGTTATTTTCCCTGTTTGCTTTCTCTGTGTATTTACCTGCTTTGTTTTTTGACTTGCCCTTTGGTGTTTGCTAGCTTGGATTTCCTGTTTTGGCTTCTGACCCTGGTTTGTTTGACTACTGTTTTGCCTTGCCCCATGCTTGGAGGATAGTGTCTCTTGGTTTTGACCCTGGCTTGTCTCTGGATTGCCTCTCTGACTACTTGGTGTATTATTAAAGCTAATGCTCTTTATTTTATCCACAAGCATTTGATTGGATCATTGTCAATAAAGAAATTTTGTTTGCTTCAGGACAGAAAACACTTGATTTCTTCATGAATCAGTTTTCTTTTGTGGCTTTTGAATATATGAAAAGTCTAAATGAAAATAAAGAAAACATTATATATATAACTTTTTTTTTCATTTGGAAATGTAATGTAGGTATGGTTAAAGTACTCACAAGAACTGCAGTGCAGTACTTCACTATTGCCATCCAGGTAAAAATATAAAATAACCGTATTTATATACTATTATCCATCCTTGCCCAATCACACCCTGTTGCCTCGTTCTCGGTCCCCTGAATATTGATTAGTCACCTGACTTCATTTAGTCTTAAATACTCCTCTCTCGCACTGGCTCATTGCAAAGTTTTGCATACCGAGCGTTCTCTCTGTCTGATCTTGTTTGTTACTCTGGCTTTGACCTTATTTTGATTCTCTGGTTTACTCCTGTTGTTTATTCCCTTTGGTACCTCTGCCTGGTCTGCTTGTCCGTTTGGTTTGACTCTGGCCTGTTTATTGACTCTGTCTCAGTTTTGCCCCTGATTGTATTTCCTTGTTCCTGGTGTTGCTGTGTCTTGGTACAAACCTGATTAATAAACTGTGCCTTGCTTTTAGCTCAGCGTGCGTCACAATCTGTTCCTCCATCGTCACATAAACATGAACACCATGTTTAAACACCATGCTACTAAAATGGTAGACAAAGATAAGATTGCTCTTGCCTCGTCTCTGGAATTTAGTGCTTTTATAAGACAATTGCCTTACAAAATGTCTGCATAACTGAAGGGTTGAGATGGAAACAAAGCAATTCACAATGGTTTGATGTGAAATGTTTTCACAGAAGAGTCAGAATTACTTACAGTGGTGGTGATCTAACCATCATCAACATTCCCTATAAACTCAGAAGACTGTAGGTTAACTGGTGGTTTAGATTGTAAATAAAATGGCTATATTTGTGCTGTAGACATGTTGACCTCTGGTTCCCATCACCACCACTGGTTCAGAATTAACTATCAATAAGAGATGCAGAATGTTCCTAAGGAAGTTTCCTTAGGAACATTCTGCTGCAACAAACAGGTATTTTCATAGTCTAATAATCTATCTATATGGAAACAAATAATGGAAACAAATAATAGATTATTCAAATTACGAATAGCTCAAATTACGAATAGCTCAATTACCAAATAACTCTTATGCAACTATAACCCAGGCCTCAGAGATCTGACCCATTTCTCTCATTATGTGCTCCAGACCACATGTCACTGCATCCACCTTCTCTGATAATGTTTGAAGTTCTTCCTGTTTTTTCCCGAAATCATCATTTTTTTCACGTTTCTGTTTTAAAGAATGTACGTCTGACAGCTGTTTGTAATATTGCTGAGTAACTTCTGAAAGCTCCTCTAAAAATAAGACGTCTAGACAGAATCCAAGCCATCTCACAAAGTACGCCTTCTTTGTAATGTGTTTGATGTTTAGATATCTACAGACAGCTTTAACGAAGTCGAGTGAAGTCTCTCTTTGTTGATTTTGGTTTAATTTCATTTCCTGCTGTATTTTGCTCTTTGTCTGTTCAACATCTCCATACAAGCGATAAAGCTGTTTGTTCTTACTGCTCCACTCCTGCCATGGTTTCCCCTGACAGGGCAAGAGCTTGGTCTTGATTTGGGAGATGTCTTCTCTTTTAAACACCTTCATGACCTCCAGTGATCCTTCCTGGCATTCCTCACGGTCTTCATCAACTCTGAACCCACAGCGTTTAGCCAGTTCTGAGGTTTCCTCAAGACAGAAGGGGGGAGCTGAATTACATTTCTGTAAACAGGTTCTGATCGCTGCTCTCAGTTCTTCATGTAATTCTGCCTGGTTTCTGTCTCTGAGTCCTATTTTATATTTTGTATCATTTCCACTTCTCTGTGTCTTTGTACCTTTCTGTTCACTCATAAGGCAGATCAAGGGCTTTGATGAATTACAGAGTTTCAGTAAGGTCTCTCTGTCATTGTTGAAGTGGAAACAGAGCCCAGCCTGCAGAAAAACACCATTGGAGCTTTAACCTGACACACTGGCAGTGATGTGCTGAGGAAACTGTCAGCACAGTGGTAAACTGCCACCTGGATGTCCATCGGATGGATCTGAGTATTTCCATCATTACTATCACTACACTCATCATCATCATCCAGAAAATCATCAAAATCTTCATCATGTTTCTCTGTTTCACTGGGGACACGTGCTTTACGATTGGTTATGGATCTGACTCTGTAATCCACAGTCAACAATTTATTTAAGTACATAAAAGCCAGGTCCTCCTCTCAGTGGCTCCTTTTCTGACCGGGTCTCCTCTTTCTGAAATGAAGTTAGGCTTATACTGAAGGCATCTGCAGTTGTGAGTTTGCTGGGATAGAAATTGTCTAAATTCAGTCTAGAGATGACCTCTGGGATGTTGATACTTGAATCCTTCATTTGTTTCCCATCTACTGAGTTCATACTTGCATCATGCTATGAAAAAGAATGAAGAATTATTTAATACTTTGCATCCATAATACTTTATATCTGAATAATAACTACAGTGGATTGTAATGTGGGATCTTGAAACATTTCGATACCAGTATTTAAAACATTTCTATCCTATAACTGTGGATTACAGTTGCATTTATATTCATAATGACCTTTCTTCTCTATAGGTATGAGCGCTGGGCTGGGGTTGCCAGGTAGTGCACTTTTGCTTTATATATGTCTGTGTATTGATCTCTCTAGGTATCAGCACTGGTCTTTGTTCGGGCAGTGTCTGAGCTCATGGCAAGTTTAGACTCTAACCCTCCTGTACTAGCTGGAAATATTATCCAACAGAACTCTAAGCGTGGTTGTAAGTCGCTCTGGATAAGAGCGTCTGCTAAATGCCTTAAATGTAAATGTAAATGTATAACTAATAGTTAGACACTTTGATCAATATTCACACTTAACAGACATTGACACTCTTAAGGACATTATTTTATTTCACCATTCTGTGGCTGATCATATGTTTACATGGTTTCTACACCACACTGATGAAAAATAGATGTGACTTCTGAAACATATGTGCAGAAGTGTTTTCTTTTAGCAGCACAATCACTGAGAGAGACAGAGCAGCACAATCACTGAGGAAGAGAGCAGCACAGTCACTGAGAGAGAGAGCAGCACAATCGCTGAGGAAGAGAGCAGCACAGTCAGAGAGACAGCAGCACAGTCACTGAGAGAGAGAGCAGCACAGTCACTGAGAGAGAAAGAGTAGCACAATCACTGAGAGAGAGAGAGAGAGAGCAGCAGCGCAGTCACTGAGGGAGAGAGAGAGCAGCACAATCACTGAGAGAAAGAGAGAGCAGCACAGTCACTGAGAGAGAAAGAGTAATACAATCACTGAGAGAGAAAGAGAGAGCAGCACAGTCACTGAGAGAGAAAGAGTAATACAATCACTGAGAGAGAGAGAGTAGCACAGTCACTGAGGGAGAGAGCAGCACAGTCACTGAGAGAGAGGGAGAGAAATAACAGCACAGTCACTGAGAGAGAGAAAGCAGCACAGTCACTGAGAGAGAGAGAGAGAGAGAGAGAGAGAGAGAGAGCAGCACAGTCACTGAGGGAGGGAGAGAGAGAGAAAGAGAGAGAGAGAGAGAGAGCTGCCATAACAGCCAAATGTCTTTTGTCATAGTTTATAAAAATGAAGTATAATCAGTAGATTTTATAGTACATGGTCATTTTGCTCTGATAGCTGATAGTCGATGCTCTGATGCCCAGGACAAATTTAGTTCAGGGAAGCTGAACATGGAGAAAACTCATTATTTGTGTTTCTCTGAATAATCTGTCTGAATGTGTGAATGTGTATATCTGCCCAACAATGCAGTTTATTTACTGATCACTTACCTGCTCAGCAGCCCTTGCAGATCTGCCACTTGGATCATCAGTAGATGCTACATAAAGAAGAAAAATGAGCTTAATTATTTTATATATATAAATACTGCAGCATGAACATACAGCTTCAATTTATTCTGTGGTTAGCCATGCTGAAGTCTTTTAGTGATATTTAAAAAAACATTACGTTTTTTCTAACTGTAAAATAACATAGCATTGTATAGGAGTTAGCGTAGTAGTCTGTTTTCTGGAGTTCGCATTTTTAGCTTAGCACTGTAGCTGCAGATAACACTTATCGCTGTATAAACTCCTATACTGCCTAATTTAATCGGCCATTTTCCTCAAACAGTGTGGAGTTGTTCGGTAGCCACTGATAGACTTGATTATGTGCATTCAGATCTATACACACAGAGGAACGTACAGACAGAGTACGGCTGCTGCTGCTGTTTAAAGCTTGGTCCAGTTTGAACTGAGTGTGTTTTTAAAGGCAGATAAAGAACATGAGTAAACACAAAAGGCTGCTTTTAAATGAGCATTCCATTTACCAAAGATAAAGATTTATATGTAGCTTGCCACAAAGAGGCGCCTGACAGACTCTCTGCGTGTCTGAACCAGTAAAGATTACAATATTTAAATTACATTTCACTTGCATGTGATTTGTTCTCTACCTTTTCTGGTTGAATGATAACTATTACAGAGAATATTAAACATTAATAACTCCTATATTAATCCAGCTTTACTGCGGCCACTAAAACGCCATTAAACTTCTGCTTACCGTGTTTCTTGGTGCTGGACATGTTTGTAGGTTATAGGGTGAAATCTTCATCAACTGGATCAGATGGAGAAATGCAGTCTTGCTGTTTCTGCCAACACGTCCTTTTTTCTCTGGAGCAAATAACTGTCATTCTAAAAGAACGGGACAGCAGACCTAATGACAGAGCGCTGACTGGGTAGTGGATTATATACTCAGTCGACGCATGCGCAGATTGTGAAACTAAACTGGAGCAGTTCGGCTGTGAAACTGAAAGTGTAGCTCTCCCCGGACAAATTAGGAAATATCAGTTCAATCCTGACAGTAAAACTGAAGAGGAGCTCTGCCTAGACAAATTAGGAAATATCAGTTCAATCCTGACAGTATAACTGAAGAGGAGCTCTGCCTGGACAAATTAGGAAATATCAGTTCAATCCTGACAGTAAAACTGAAGAGGAGCTCTGCCTGGACAAATTAGAAAATATATCAATTCAATTCTGAAACTGAAGATGAAGTAAGTCACGTGATTTATCGTATTCGGCCTGTCATTGGCTCTTTATGTAATTTAAAGTCCATCTAGTACAAGGTGTAAAAAAAAAGTAGTAATACAAACCGCCCACTTTAAATTGATCTCCTGCTGGGCGGTCCCTGATTTTGAAATTGTTGTAAGCTTATAATGAAATTATTCAACACGTTTTTTGCTTGTTTTAGGAAACCAAATCTTCCTATACTGCCAGATAATCTTGCTTTTTCAATGTGCTTGAAATTAGCCAAATTATGACCACTAAAATATTATTTTCATTATGAAAATTCTGAACAACAATTTTATAAAGACTGATATGATCGATCATGCCTTTTGTTATTAAGCTTTATGATGCTAGTCACACCCATAATAACTTTGTACTATGCGGCATAATACAAAGACTATTGCCAAGTAGTGCTTGAATGAATGTGTATATAATGCATTATAGATCTGATTCATAGAAAGTGTTACCCTGTCTATTCATGTCATGGTAAATTTTGCCAGAAATAATGATCTAGTACTGGATTTTGGACCTTGCAGGTACCTAGTTAATAAACAGAAATTAAGGAACTGTAAAAGAGAAAGTGGGCTAAAACGATGTTTATCTGGAGTGAGTTTCTCCGAAAGCGATGAGTCATGGCGAATAAAGAACTAACTAAGGCAGGGTGAGAGTTCAGCGAGTGTTTCCACAAGAGCTTCACAAAATGAAACTTAACATTGAGTACAAAGAACATCTTTGTTTACATTCCTATATAATATAATATATTGTATTTATAATACAATATAATATTATTGTTGTTATTAATTTTCTTCTTCTTATTATTATTATTATTATTATTATATTGTTATTATTTTTTTATTATAGAACATGCTGATCCCTTCTCCTCTCCTTCAGAATTGGCGACCTCTGGCTTTTAGGTGCTAAGTTGCAGGTAAAACCCAATTTAAAAGTACTTTTTGAATAAGGCCTATTTCGGGTTACTCCTTCATTTCCGAGCGAGTTCACGTAGTACCTTGGTTACACAAGACTTTGGGAAACACTCCTTAAATGACGATCAACCTTAAGTATTAAGGAAGTACTCACAGTTATCCTGGTCAGTAAGTGTTTATTTGTTTAAATTACAATTTAAACAATAAAGAAATAAAAATGAACTGTCTGTAGACAGTTTAAATCTGTTACCTCCGATGAAAAAAAATAGAATTTAACATTTAAAATTGGGGAAAGATGGCAGCCTATAAAGGTAATATTGCTAATATTATAATGTAACAACAACAACAATAAAATAATAATAATAATAATAATAATAATTACATGCTTGCTTATTTATGTATTTATCTATTATCTACCTAGCTATCACTGTTTCTGTTTCTTTATGTGGAAATGCTCACTTGCACTTGTTAAGTTTTAAGGTTGTAAACTTGCCAGTCAGACAGCAGGTGAGAACACTTTACTAGCCAATGTTTACAAGGTTCTGTTTCCAGTGTTCACTAATGTCAGGGTGTGAAGTGGCTCGTTTACATAACCTCCGCCTTAAGACAACGCTCTGATTGGTCAAGCAACACATCACTCTACACTCTGCAGCCTATGAAAACATTCTATACTTCCTGGTTTGGTGACAAATTAATCCGGTCTAAAGTGAAAGTAAATCGTCAGTGTTTTCCGGGATTATTACCAAACGGTTGAATAGGAAACACAGAGGAAACACACCAGGTAACTAAGCTGTAACAATTAGAATTTATTATTCATTCATGACTAAAGAGACAGTAGAACATTACTGTTGACCATTAAAACTTAGCCTCACTGCAGACAACCATCTGAAGGTGAAATCATCTGTAGACTGCTGTCACTACTGTGTGTGTGTGTGTGTGTGTGTGCGTGTGTGTGTTTGTGTTTGTGTCTGCATTTTATAAGGACTGTGTTCTGGTTTAGCAGAAAAGGACAAAAGGTCTAGACACAATTAAAAGAATTTTCATACTAAATTGGCAAATAATAAAATTGAGCTGAACCATATCCCAACAGTGTTTGTGTGAAAAAAACAGTGTGTGTGTGTGTGTGTGTGTGTGTGTGTGTGTGTGTGTGTGCAGGATTTGGTGTAATCTTCAGGAGGCAAGACCTCCAAAATGAGTCTCTCAGGGAACACTGAGAGGTAAGAGAAAAATATGATTTAACATAAAGCTGGTTTGTTTTCTCACATTGCAACTTATCAAAAACCCTGTTATTTCTTGTGTTTTAGACCAATTCAGAGTAAGAGATGTGGCTCACCTGACCCCAGTTGTGTGTCCATGAAGAGTGACCAATCAATTGACAAACCAATCAATTTTAAAGATGGTAACAGTTCTTCTAAGCTCAGGTAAGGATGATGTGACCCTACAGAATAAAATAAGAAAGTCTTGTATGTAGAGTAGAAAAAAAGGCAAAACTAAATTATGTTTTAACTTATAAAACAACCAATTATCTATATAAAGATTGAATATATAATCTGACCAGCCAAAACAATCAGTACAAAGTATCTGTTTTTTTAAAGTGAAGTATTTCCATATTGTGATCATTTTACTTTCACATTGCAAACTAAAATGTCTTACTTTTTACTCCACTACTTCCTGTGTGAAGTATCTGTCTGGAAGACCACATTGCAAATTAAACCCCATTAAATGACATTTTGACACTGAACACTCACACTAACAATGACATGAACACTCACTGCAGATCTGCCGCAAGGTAAATTATGTTAGCTACTTGTAGCATTGTGAATATAAAGGTGAAGTCTATTAATAAATATCCAAATGTAAGATGCATATAATCATACCTTTACATTCCCTTCAGTACAGGAACAGTACTACACTTTATTTTTTATTTATTATTTATTATCTCATCTACATAGATCACTAATTGATGACAGTTTCTCACTTTTTGGTTGCGATCTCTACGCTTTACCCTCTTAAGCTTTTACCCTTTTTTTCACTACTAGGAGATCACAATGTTGCTTTTGGAATGTTTGATGTATTGATAAAACGAATACTGAGACTTTCACAGGTTAAATAATTCCCAAGCTTAGGCAGTGTACACACTGTACAATTGTCTGCCTAAGGCAAACTGCTGTGTGCACCTGTGATGACCACTCAGGTAGTGTGAATGGTTCAGTGATGCTTTTTTTGGTGGTCTGTTTCAAGAGTGTTGTATTATGAACTATGAAAAACGTAGTGCGAACAGTGATAAATAGCAGCCTATGAGAGTGTGAGAACAAACTAACATGACAAAGAGGCAGAGGGCTGGTGTGGCCAGAGGTTTTTATTCCAGCAAGGCAGAAGCACACCTGACAAATCTCTCAAATCTCTCAAGCACACCTGACAAATATCTCAAGGATGAAAACCTGCAGCTGCACCATCGCTTTATTAGAAAAACTAGACAATTTATGTTTAAAGAGAGTTTTGTAAATATTGACAAAGGGATCTGTGAATACTGGCCAAAGCTGCAACAGCCTCCAGAGTAATATTTACAGCAGCTTTCTTCTTTGTTGAGGATGGTCTCTTGCAGTACTATGAAAAGTCTCTCAAGTTCCAGATTGGCACATTATGGATTCTTTTTGCATTAATTTCCATGAAACAGTGAGATTTTGTCCTCCAGCAAGCATCTCAGATCTTTTCAGGGTATGATTGTGTTGTGAATGAGCCCCTATGTCCACATAACATCACATCACTGATGATAAATGTTGTGTAGTGTGAAGCGTATAGCAATTGTGAGATTTTAAATGTTATGTGGTGTACACTAGTACATTGACATGGCATGCCTAGTAGCTCATCAGACGTAGCGGCAGCAGCTAAGATCAATGAAGAGTCACTTCCTGTCAGTCGGGTGGGAGTAATGTTGCACTGCCAAGTACAGAGAAAAATGTGACTTACCACACCTTGCCAAAAAGCTATTATTTCTTGTTTGTTTAGCCTGATTCAGACTGAGGAATGTGACTCACCTGGACCTAGCTGTTTATCCATGAAAAGTGACCAGTCAATGGATAAACCAATAAACCTCAAAGGCGCTGACAGTTCTTCTGAACTCAGGTAAGGATCATGTGACCTGAAAAAATAACATGAAACCTTCATATATATATATATATATATATATATATATATAGTATGGCAACATAATATTGTGGTGTGTGTGTGTGTGTGTGTGTGTGTGTGTGTGTGTGTGTGTGTGCAGTTGCGAGTCAATGAGGAGTGACCAGTCAATGGATAAACCAATAAACCTTAAAGAGGAAAACAGTTCTTCTGATCTCAGGTACTGATGATGTGACAATGAAGAATGAAATTATAACCTTTTATAGAACAGCAATATAATAAAAACATATCTGTACTTTCTAAGTAAAGTTTTTTGATCATTTTACTTTGTTCCACTACGAAGTAAATGTCATACTTTACTGCTTTCTCCATAAATGTGTTGTTACTCTGGAGCTTTTACACATGCTAACACTCTAATTCTAACACTTCTTGCTCTGCTTTGTAACACTGTAATATGGCAGCAAACAGAAAGCTCTGGTTCCACATTTTAGTCCATTTTACTATTACCGAACTGCACATTATCTATTTTGTGCAGTCTGTCTGTAAAAACAGTGTAATGTTTGTCAACAGGTTTCAAAAGAAGACATCAGAAATCAGGAAAAACATAGAATCTGTGTTAAAGGTGGGTATGTGTATACTGTGTGTAATCAGACGTTGTATGTCATTAGAATAACACTTTATGATGGAAATCATATGTTTACTCTGCATGACAGTTTATAGCAGCATTGTTATTTATTTATGCATACAGTGTTTATACAGTGTTAACTTTTTCCCCAGCTTGCATGATCTGTGGGCCAAACAGTTACTGCAAACTATAAAAGCAAACCTCTAAATAAGCATAGATACATAAATATGCTACTATTTAGTGCAAAAACTCCTAAGAAAATAAAAGTTTTTTTATACCCATTTTATTAGCATTTTGGTAGTGACTGGGTGGGTGGTGAATGGTAGGTTATGTGTTTTCTGTACTTTACATTTACATTTAGCTGACGCTCTTATCCAGAGCGACTTACAAGGTTATTCATATTACAGGTAGGCCAGTGCAGTGTAAGGAGTCTTGCCCAAGGACTCTTATTCGTGTAGCTCAGCATTTGCTACTTAGACTGGGATTCACACTAATAACAATTTATTGTATTATTGCATACATTTGTCATATACACATGTCCAGTGAATTTTTCAGAGCAGCTGTGACTGCTTTCTATAAAAAGGCAGTGACAAATAAATGTTTAAAACAAATAGTATCACACTTACACTCATTAACAGTTTTCCTGTTATGTGATATAGATAAATCACATTTTTGTTGATTTATAAAGTGAAAAGAAGTAAACACAACATAAGTAAACACATATCACACCCATTTATACTTCTTATTATTGACTCATCCTCTATACACTGCATGTTTAAGATCTGTTTCACATATTTCAGATGATGAAGTAATCAGGCTGTGAGGGTTAATCCAAATACTTTATGTATTACATTTGCCTACAGAATTGGCTCACGTAGTGAAATCTATCATGTAATGTTTCCTGTTCCATTGGCTGCCCCCCCATCTCAAACCATAATAGAGCCACCTTCAAGGTTAACAGATGGCAAGCTGTTCCTTCTTTTCTGTTAATATGTCTATGGGGATTGTGTCCAAGTAGTTACATTTTTACTTTCTTTAGTCCACAGCAGCTCCTTCCAAAATGCTTCTATTACAATGTTGTATTGTGTACTTTACACATTGATTTTTCTGATTAAGTTCTGAACAGCACACTCTTGTGTCAGCTAAACTTTCATGGAGGTCCTTTACTGTCATTTGGTTTTACTTTGCCTTTCTGGCCAGCATACCAACAGTTCTATCTGTGAGTTTTCTTGGCCTTCCTGAGCTTCCCTTTCACTTTCACAGTTTCATTTAACTGCCCTATTTTAAAAACATTCAGACACTGGAAATCCTACATTGGATCTTTTTATAAACTTCCTGCTTTGTAGGCACCAGTTTGCTACATATTTAGATCCTCAGGCAGCTGCTTAAACTAAGTACTGAAGATATACCCTTCAGGTTTCTACTCCAGTGACAAGAAAGGGTACTAACCCAGTGACAATTTAGTACTTTATTTTGGAGAGTGTACAGATGCTAAAGGTACTGAAATATACCCTTTGCTGAACCACCTGAAAATTTAGTTACATTTTTCTAAAGACTGTATAGATGCTGTGTAATTTTGCTTTGGACGTACAAGCTATGATTATGTGTTCTCATTTTATTGCTGTTCATTCTTAACCAGAAACTGGAACATGAAATCGTCTCTCTGGTAAAGAATGAGTTGAAAAGGTTTGCAAAGCTGCTGAGTACGGAGGGAGAGATGGAGGATAAGGCAAGTCGTTGCACTGTTAGAGAGGGGGTGCTGAAGATCACCCTACACGTCCTGAGAAGCATGAAAGAGGCAGACCTCGCTAACACATTACAGATGAGTAAGAGTCATGTGATTACTAATGTAAATGAATTCCAAGGGGTTGAATGCTTACACAGTGTAATATTAATAATATTTGCCGCAGTATGATCAGCATTAATTGATGAACACTTGTTGTGATGAGGTCAATGTGTCATTTTGGGTTGGGGCTACTGCTGAAACTTAAAAGAGAAAGGTTACGCATGGCTATTTTAGTAAAGGCAAATGTTATACATTTTTTCATTGTATTGCTTCCCTTGTGATTTTATTTTCATCAGAACTGGCTCCTGATTGTCATCAAAAGCTCAAAACCACACTGAAGGAAAAATTTGAAAAAATTAATGAAGGAATTTCAAATCATGGAACCTCAACACCACTGAATGATATCTACACAGAACTCTACATCACAGAGGGTGGGGGTGGAGAGATCAATAATGAACATGAAGTGAGACAGATTGAGACAGCATCCAGGAGACCAACAACACAAGAGACACTCATCAACCTCAATGACATCTTTAAAGAGAAATCTATTAGAACAGTATTGACTAAAGGAGTTGCTGGAATTGGAAAAACAGTCTCTGTGCAGAAGTTCATTTTGGATTGGGCTGAAGGAAAAGCCAATCAGGATATCCTCTTCATATTTCCTCTTCCTTTTAGGGAGTTGAATTTATTGAGGAATAAAAACTTCAGTCTTGAAGATCTTCTTCATCACTTTTTCACAGACACAAAAGCACTAAAAATAAGAGATTATTATCGCTATAAGTTCTTGTTCATCTTTGATGGTCTGGATGAATGTCGCCTTCCTCTAAATTTTCATGACAATGAGCGTGTCTCTGACATAAAGCAGTTGACCACATTGGATGTGCTGCTGACAAACCTCATAAAGGGGAATCTGCTTCCCTCCGCTCTTCTCTGGATAACGTCTCGACCAGCAGCCTGTGGTCAGATCCCTGCTGAGTGTGTTGACCAGGTAACAGAGGTACGAGGCTTCAGTGACCCTCAGAAAGAGGAATACTTCAAGAAGAGGATCAGTGACCAGAGTCTGGCCAACAAAATCATCACACATGTGAAGTCATCCAGAAGCCTCTACATCATGTGCCACATACCAGTCTTCTGTTGGATTGCAGCCACTGTTCTAGAGAGAGTTTTGGGTGAAGCAGAGAGTGGAGAGATCCCTAAGACTCTGACTCAAATGTTCACACACTTCCTGATTTTCCAGATCAAAATTAACAACCAAAAGTATCAAGGAAAAAGTAATCCTGATCCCGACCATACTAGAAAGGTGATATGGGCACTGGGAAAACTGTCTTTTCAACAGCTGGAAACGGGGAACCTGATCTTCTATGAGGAAGACCTGAGAGAGTGTGGTATTGATGTCCGTGAGGTCTCAGTGTACTCAGGACTCTGTACTCAAATCTTTAAAGAGGAGTTTGGGCTGCACCTGGGGAAGGTGTATAGCTTTGTGCACCTGAGTGTTCAGGAATTTCTTGCTGCTTTATTTGCTTTTCTATCTTTTATCACTGAGAACAGAAATGTGCTAGAACAACAAAAACCTTTACAATTAACAATGACTGAATTTCTAAAGCATGCAGTGGACAAGGCTTTACACAGTGAAAACGGACACCTGGACCTTTTTCTCCGCTTCCTTCTGGGTCTCTCATTGGAGTCCAATCAGACTCTCTTACAAGACCTTCTGCCAAAGACTGAAAGCAGCTCTCACAACAGAGATGATACAGCTGGTTATATCAAGGAGAAGATCAGGAATAATCTCTCTCCAGAGAAATCGATCAATTTTTTCCATTGTTTGAATGAACTGAATGACCATTCTCTAGTGCAAGAAGTGCAAACATACCTAAACAGAAAAGGTGACAGTTGCCTCATTGGAGCTAAACTCTCTCCTGCTCAGTGGTCAGCTTTGGTATTTGTTCTGCTAAACTCGGAGGAAGAGTTGAAGGAATTTGACCTGAGGAAATATGAGTCATCAGAGGAATGTCTTAGCAGGCTGCTTCCAGTGATCAAGGCATCAAATAAAGCTGTGTGAGTATTTTAATTCCTGAAAATCTATTGCTACATTCTTTGGTGCTTTTTTATGTACTTAAGACATTGACATTTGTTCTCAGAGCTTTCTTGATCTTCCATATCTTTAATTTCTACAGTTCCCCATAACTGTCATTTCTTGTTTGTGTGTGCATGCTTGTTCAAACTGCAGGGTTTCTGATATATTGTTATCTCTCCCAGGGTTTGTGAGTGTAATCTCACAGAGGAAAGTTGTGCTGTTCTGGCCTTAGGTCTCAGTTCAAACTCTTCAAATCTTAGAGAGCTGGACCTGAGTCACAATAAACTCCAAGACTTAGGGGTGAAGAAACTGTCTGCTGGATTGGAGAATCTGCACTGTAAACTAAAGAAACTAAAGTGAGTTCATCAGTTTCTAATGGTGGTTAAGTGAGAGAGACATTATTTTAGTTGAGATCTTTTTTTCCACTATGTGATAACTAATTTGTGTTTTTGTAGTGTTTTTATGTTTGAAATGACAATGTATATATATTATCTTTTTTTTCTCAAGGTTGTGCTGGTGTAATCTTACATGGAAAAGCTGTGCAGTTCTAGTCTCGACGATCAACTCAAACTTTTCAAGTCTGAGAGAGCTGGACCTCAGTAACAATGATCTGCAGGATTCAGGAGTGAAGCAGCTATCTGCTGCACTGGAGAATCCACACTGTAAACTGGAGATACTGAGGTATGAACATCACTTTCTTTCTGTGAATATACAGTGGTGCTGGCACTAACAGGATGACTCATGGAGGGCATCACTGCTCGCTGAATGTCTACAGTCATGGCAGATGGGTCAGGCAAATACAGGCAGATAAGGCCTGTCCTTGGTTATGACACATGAATGGCCTAGCATAAAAGTTAAATCATTCTCATGTCGCACAATGTCAAACCTTCCCTCCATGTATATATGCAACCCTTCCTTCTAAGTGTAACTATTTCTGTGTGTGTATATATATATATATATATATATATATATATATATATGTAACCCGCAAACAATCTATACAGAATTTAGTTTTAAGCACAATGGATTTATATGAAGTCTTATGAGCCAGTACAGAAAGGTACTTAGCAGAAACAAATGCTCAAGGTTCTCATGATTTATGTGCTTGTTGGATTATGTTACAATTATATTTTAACAGATAATCAGTATTTAAAACAATAGCTCATGTGTCACTGCACAATTTGTGTTAGTCATCTTCTAGTCCTTCATTCCAGTGGTCACAGGACACTGCCAGCTGGATATTTTTATTGACGGACTACTCTCAGTCCAGCTGTGATACTGAGGTTTTCAAAAATTCCATCTGCGCTGCTTTGTCTCACCCATTCTTACTAGTGCAACATGCCACCACCATGTCAATGTTGTGCTGAGAATCCACTACCCAGATAATACCTATTCTGTGGTGGTCATTTGGAGGTTCTGACTACTGAAGAACAGGGTGAAAAGGGGCTAACAAAGTATGCAGGGAAACTGATGGACAATGGTCTCAACTTCTCTTGGTCTCAACACCTGTCATCACAACACCTTACGTGTTTGTGTGTGTTTTTTTCACATTTTCTTACCCAGGTTGTGTGATTGCAATTTCTCTGAGGAAGGCTGTGCAGCTCTGGCTGCAGCTCTCAGTTCAGATAACTCAAGTTTGAGAGAGTTGGACTTGAGTGATAATGAACTGCAGAGTTCAGGAGTGAAGTTGCTTTCTACTGGACTGGCTAATCCACAATGTAAACTTGTGATCCTGAGGTGAGATTATCACATTATTGCTGTGGATCCATGTAGCCCAAGATCTTAGAAAAAGTTGCTGAAGGAAGTCCAAAAAGAAACAGTGGTGTTAATTCAAATGAAATATAATAGGCATATATATTTCTATTTCAATTGTTCTATTCTATTATACTTTTAAACTGAAGATTTCCACATTAAATGGTATAGCACAACGAAAAAAATCAAGAAATAAAAATGTGCATAAACTTTATCACATTATTATTATTATTATTATTATTATTATTATTATTTAATCTATGCAACATGAATATAGAGGTGGTAGAGTGGTAGATTGAATGTATGCAAGAATAATTTGAATATACTTGAATATAAATATGGTAAAAATGCCCATTCCCAGTAGCTGTAAAATGTTTAGCAGAACCAACCCTGCTCTTTGCAGTAAGTAAAAACATGCAAAGTCTTGTAATTATAAAAGTGTAAAACATGAGTGAGGAGGCAAATCAATGTGGAAGAACTTGTTCATGCATTGGCATTCAATTGTAATTATAAACTTAATGTGTCTTGCGTGTATCATGCTACATTTTTAAGTTTCTTGTCAAACATTACTTCTCTCAGGGTGTCTGCCTGTGGTATTACAGTGGAAGGCTGCATTTCCCTGCTTTCAGCTCTCAAATCTAACCCCTTACATTTGAGAGAGCTGAATCTAAACTACAGTGAACCTGAAGATTCTGGAGTAGAGCTGCTCTCTGATCTGCTACAGGATCCCCACTGTAAACTTGAGAAATTACAGTAAGTTATAACTTAATATCTATGCATAAAATAACACACACACACACACACACAATATTTGGACGATCTGGTGATTTAAAAGACCTGTGTTCTTCTTTCTACAATATTTACAAAACATTTTTTGAGATGCATAAAACTATAACCAATCAACACCATATATTTGATACATAAAAGCAAAAGATCCCCACTTTTTTTTCATTGGCCACATCTTTGACCACCAATGTGTGTATGTGACGTATTCTGACATACCAAAAGTCATGGGGTAGCAGTATGTAAATTGATTATGAAGTTTACCTCAGGGGACAGCCCACACCTGTGTAAGTTGTGAGGTGTTATCTGATGAATGAGGTTGAGTACTGGCCAGCTCATGGCAAAGCCATGTAAATTATCAGATTTCAAACAAGGTATCATAGTGTGTCAGATGGATGGGACATTTCCATTTGTGAAGTTGTGTGGACATTCCTCAATCCAAAGTGTCAAAGAAACAATATGTCAAAGAAAGCATTACCACCCACAGAAGACAGTACAGTGGCCACCCATGGGTGCTTAATGATAGTGGCCGGCAGCATCTAGCTAGAACTGTCTGTGCAAACAAACAGAAATTGCCTGGAGTGTTGGGAGTGAAACTGCTTACTGATCTACTGGAGGATCCACTCTGTAAACTAGAGAAACTAAAGTAAGTTACAATACTGTTTCTTTATACAAACCAATGTACATACACACACAGACACACACACATTTGAAAAAGATGTAATTAGGGTGATCTGAAAGATCACCTATCCCACAGAAACCACTGACTGAAGCTGACTGAAACCTTGCAATTTCAGCCCTTTTCTCTGCAACATGGTGATGTCATCTCATAATATATTTTGCATACATGCTAGAAATTCAAGCTTTCAAGCTTGGCATTTCTTTACACAACGCACACCAACAACTGGAGGCCAGGATAAGTTTGTTCAGTTTTGTAGCCAAGTCTAGAAGACACTGTGTTCTGCATTGTGACAGGAGATCTGTATGAAGTCATTGGCTTAAATTTAAATAGATAATAGAAATGGCTAAAACCATTTTTATCATTGTTCCCTCCACTGTTCCAAAAATGTGTAACAATGAGTGTCTGGCACTTTATGATGGACTGCTTCAAAAAAGGTGCACAGAATGATGCTGGATTTTTCCAGCTCTTACTCCTGAAGGACAGAGCAGTTTGAACTTTGTGTACATTATTGTTCATGAATTTCTGATGTTTTAAACAAACATGGTCGTTACTACGAGTGTTCAAGTGTGGAGTTGTTGGATTTCTCTAAGCCAGTGTTCTGCTGCAGGCTTCCTGGATAATGGCTTGAGCTGAAATCTAGTCTTATTATATTTCCATGTTTTTGCTGATCAGGGGCCCACTTTTACCTAAAATGGCATGGAAACATTTCAGTCACTAAATATCAAACAGTTTTTCTGTGTGGAGATGGATTTATGATTTATACGTACTGAGTGGTTTCTCCCTGTTACTCATCTTGTTTACTGATCTGGTTTTTGACTTCTTTCTGATTCTCTGTTTACTCTTTTGTCTTTGCCCCTTTGGTACTGCTGCTGATCTTACTCTTTGTTTGGTTTTGACTCTTGCCTGTTTACTGACCTTGTCTCCGCCTTGCCCTTTTGTTTTGTCTGCTTTGCTCTTGTTGCTGCTGTATCTCACTACAAATCTGTTAAATAAACTAAGCCTTGATATTAGTCAACAACACAATTACAAGTGTAATATTATAGTTGCAATCTATTTTAGTCTTCTGGTAACCAGCTAGGTTAGATTCTAATGCCCACAATATTTTTATGTATTATGGTGAGTTCTGCCCACCTGCAGAGAACTGCATGTCTATTCGCAGGACCCTGTACTGACCCAGCAATAATAATGATAGCATCATTTCTGAGCAGTGCTTTGCTGTAAAAATTATCATCCAATGTCTGGTAGTTTCACTTTAGCTTTATGTACTGCGCAAGTCTAACTTTTCTCTTTCATATTTCCATGGTTTTTGTCTCATTGTTCAGGCACCTGTTATTGTTTTTTTCTGTCCCAGGTGGTCCCAAGATCTACCTAACTGCTTTGATTGATTAGTTTATCAGGTGCTCTGTTGTCAATTATATGAAAGTATTTGCAGGTTTAAATATGAATGAAATGTAAAAGTATTTCTTGGAATAATAGTACAAAACACATGTAGTTAACTTTGGCCTTAGAAATAGTTTGTCATTAGAAATGGTTAAAGTTGTAGATCATGGCAATAGCAACGATTTATTCCCTCCCTGCCTTTTCTGTTGTGACATTATTATTTGCACAGCAGTGTGTTATTAATATAAGACCTGCTTCATAGAATGAAATTTGTTAATAAAGTCCAGCTCTTCTAAAGTGTTTGTTTGTATCTTTCTAGTGACTAATTATTCCCTTTTCTGATGAACTATAAGCCATGTCAGTTATCGAATTTCACTGATTGAAAACCCTTTTGATTATGTAGGGAAAACACAAAAAAGCAATGGGAATTTGAGAATTACAGAATAATTTGATGTAATAGGTCTGTAACTAAATTTAACTGTAATAGGTCTGTGTCTGATCATTTTGTCTTGTTTTGTTCTCTTACAGCATTGATCCGGTATGAGTCTCACAGATTGAAGATGGAAGACTACAAAAGCACACGTGTATGTGGACACGGTAACATGTAGATGGGGCACATTATTGGTCAAATGCTGTAAAGCAGTTTAAGGAGGTATCAGAACAGTACCAGATCCTTAATTTTTCGCTTTCATATTTTCGCTGTTTCGCTGTTATATTTGTAATGTATTCATATTTTATATTTAATATAATGTACATAATAAAAAATACTCTGTAATAAATATATAGTGGTATTTAAATAATATAAATTTCACCTTGATTAAAATAAAAAAGCATAAGGTCAATGTGCAAAGGTGTTTAACATTTGCTTCCAGAATTTACTGGTATTTAGTGGAATCTATTCCTTTTATCTGTCCAATGCAATATTCCTTTAGCAACTGCAACACAACTCCAGAACAGATAAGATCCACTGCCATATTAACAGCTGACAAGGTGTTATTTTCTTCAAACATACTTTTGGTTATTATGGCCTAAGAGTTTTAAAAAATTTGAGCTTCTTCAAGCATGTTGATCACTGGACCACTAACGTATAGGGCAGTTCATGAAATTTGGGTGACTTTTTTTTGCAAGTTTAAAAAAACAGCTGTATTTTAAAAATGGATTTTAGAAATGCAAGTCTGTGGAAAAAAGTAGAGCATGATTGCTCTTTTTCCAGATTCCGAGTAGTGAGTTGGGGTATGTAAGAGTATACAATAACGGTAGTGCTGTAATTGACAAACAAACATTCAGCAACATTGCAGTGCATAATTAATTATACAGTATGACTGGATGTTGTTAATATTATGTCATGCTCCACTAGGTGGTAGTGATGTATTAGGCTACTCAGACAGAGAATTGCTGAGTCATTGGAGCAACATTGTTTTAACAGTGTGACACTTTAAGTCAGTATCAGTGTACAGTTCATTTTTAGCATTATTCTCTTTTAGAGGACATCATCTGTCTTGACAGTAAATTATATTTCTCATAAAAGTTTATGATAAGATTATGTTAATGTCATGTAGCAAGGTTCAAATAAAGTGCTACATTTTTTGTTTCCTTGTCAGGTTTAGTTAAAACCATCAGTTGTTTTGTTTGTTGTTTTAATGCATCCCTCAAAAAGCCACATTTCCCCACAAAAAAAGTTAACATCTTTCTTTTGAGATTTTTGTAATGTAGTTTAAAATAATAAATTAAAGTATAAATAATTAAATAAATAAATAAATAAATAACTTAAATAAATCACAACCACTTTACAACATGATAATAAGAGGGTTTATTATTTGTTTTAAATGAACTCATTAATGGTTAATTATTTTCCTTCAAATTATCTGTGACTGGGATTGTGGTCTATGGTGGTGAGTGTGAGCTCTATGGATTTTTTTTTACAGTGGTGGTTACAGGAACCAGATATCCACCTCTACAAATTTCTTCTACAATGAACCACTTCAAACGAAACCACGCTGAATGAGTTTTTTCAACTCATTTAAAAGTGTTTGGACAATCTTGAGCTTTTAAAATGTATTTCATTTATTTATTCTGAACTATGTAATCTCGTATAAAAGAGATATATGATTACTCTTTTGTAAATATCTAGCATCCCTGTGATTCACACAATTCAGCTTTAACAGCTTTAACTTTTGTGGTAGCTGCACTGTAGCATTTTCAGCTCTTATATTTCCTAAAATGTTTTCATTGTTGAATTTATGTAAACATTTCAAAGTCCTAATTTTACATAATATTGTTTCATACAGTTTAATAGTGTATTTGAACTACAGAATATGCATCATACGTCACAATACAAACAAGGTGTAGAACATAAACAATCACTTAATGTATGTTTTTATTATGTTAAAAAAGAATAATAAATCATTGTGCAAAAGATTAACTAATTAAAAATAAAAATGAAAATAAAAGGATAAAATCAAAACAGATCAAGCATGTCTTTCTGTCTCCTAAAGAGGAGAGGTTGCTAGCACATCACTCAGTCACGTTGCTTTTTTGTCTCTCAAGTGTTAATGCTGTCTCATGCCTTTCACTCTCAGAATCTGGTCCTATTAAGATCTTTCAGTCTAGGAACAAATCTGGGCCAGTGCACTGGTTTGCATATAAGCCACCACCAGGCACCAGGATAAGTCCTCCTGGGCTCAGGTGGGATCCAGGTGTTTGTCTTCTTTATAAGGGGCCAATGGCAAGAATTTGTAGGTTTGATCTTCTTCTAAATTCATTATAGTGGCTAGATAGTGGTTGCTATAAAAGATATTCTAGCCTTTGTAAGATTATACTTGATATTGGATGCTTGGTAGGAACCACAACAGTCCATCAAATATCATCTCCAGAAGCTGACTGAAACTGACTGAAACCATGGGATCTTATTTGCTCTACTGGGAATTTGGTATAAGTTTCCATCACTTGCTGGTTGCATTTGCAAATGTTTTAGATCAATTGCTACATCCAGAAATGATTATCAGAGAGGAATTGAAGAATTAGAAAAAGGAATGAAATGAAATTATGGAGAAGTTAAAATTATATTGGAGATCAGATGATGTCCATCATGTACATCATGTATGTACATATATTTCCGCTTGTACATTAGTGTCAATAATTTAAACTGTCTATTGCATTTTTCTTACTGATGTACATCCAGGCTGTAGTAATCTCTCCCCATACCCAAGTTTTATTGTGGTACTTCTCTGAAACCGACACACAAACTATTGTTAGCCATTTAGATCATCATATCCTCTTCTTTTATAAAAAATGCAACCTAACTGATTTTAGCATTAATATCTGTTAGTGTGTGACTGTAAACAATAAACAAAATAATCAGCTTCAGCAAGAAATTCAGTGTCAGTCATCAAAGGATTATTGGATCATTCAGGCTTTCTGATATATTTAGAATCATTTGCATAGTCACCATCAAGAACAATGAACTGAACTACAATAAAACAAATATTACAGCTATATAAACAAAAACAACATTTAGTTATTTCCGTAATTACATAACCTTTATCTTTATCTTATGCCCCATATAACACAGTATTACTATAGAGGTTGGAAATATGACTGAATGTCACAGATATAAATTAGAGAGAAAGGCTGAAAAAGCCCTACTTATTAGGATTGCACATTTACAGTTATGTTGATTCATGTCTGTGTATGAAATTATCTTGTACACGATGATAAACCATAGACCAACACATAGTTAGAGGGAACAAACTGGAACAGGTAGTTTTGTTACCACAGCAGACACACACACAAAAAAAACTCTTTTGGGTCTTCTGGTTCTGACCTTAGCCTGTCCCTCGACTCTGATCCTGCATTCTCCCTTTGTTATGTTTGGTCGTGTTCTGGTGTTGTGTTCAACTATCCGATTGTTCAATAAAGCTCATCTGACATTTAGCTCTGTATTACACTTTTATTAAAATACTCAAATAAGAAAGTTTAATTCAACATATTTTTATAGATAGTAGAGGATTGCCGGAGGAAAGGCTGGAACGCCTGCTGCGAGCCAATAGAGGTGGGATGTCGAGGCTTTGCGGCCCGCTCCCTATGCAAGATTTACACCCTCCTAGGCATCGTAGGAGTTGCAAAGAGGAAAGCCATTTAGTCCACTACAGAGGCTGCAGAGCGAGCGTTGCAGTGGATCTGGATCGCGGTGGATCTGGATCGCTAGCCCACGTTTCGTTGGGTCCGAAACATGGGCTAGCGCTACTGGGACACAAGTCGGGGTCTGATCAGCCCTGGCTGGGTCGCCTGAGGGAGGGTGTCTGATGTTGAGAGAGAGAGAGAGAGAGAGAGAGAGAGTAGCATAGTCACTGAGGGAGAGAGAAGCAGCGCAATCACTGAGGGAGAGAAAGCAGCACTGTCACTGAGAGAGAGAGCAGCACAGTCACTGAGGGAGAATTTTTTTTTGATGAACGCCTAAAGCTTATCAGTTAATAAAAACCTTATTACAATTTTAAATAGCTAATAGCATTGTATAGTAGAAAACAACTCTCGTTTTGTATGTCTGTTTTCTAAAATTAGCTTTTGTAGCTTAGCACTGGAGCTGCAAGGCTAATGTAGCTAACAGATAACAGTTAGCACTGAATAAACTCCTAAATTGCCTAATTTTACCACCCATTTTCCTCAAACAGTGTGGAGTTGTTCAGTAGCCTGTGATAGACTTGATTATGTGTGTTCAGATCTTACCCACAGCGGAAAGTACAGACAGAGTACGGCTGCTGCTGCTGTTTATAGTTATGTAACCTATATTTCTCTGTTTATACAGAAGAATTACTGAGACTGTTTATAGCTGAGACTCAGTTTGAGCTGAGTGTGTTTTTAAAGGCAGATAAAGAACATGAGTAACCCAAAAAGCAGCTTTTAAATGACCATTTCATTTACTGAAGATGAAGATTTATTCTAAACCTGTATCACACATGTGAAAAAGTAATTGCCCCCTGAACCCATTAACAGGGACAACTGCAACTCAAATGTTTGCAATTTTTTTTTCAGTCTTTTCAAGCTTCTACTTCTAGTATGCTCACATTCCAACCTGTACATTAATTCTGAATATTTGTTATTACAGTCTGTGTTGGTGGATTCATACATTTAGAATAATGACATGTCAGTTTATTACAGCTAATAGCATTATCTGAACAGGGAAACAGCCCTATGTTTAAAATGTAGATTTTAATGGAGTAAACTCATGCATGCACTGTGCTACTACCCCATTAGCTTGCCACTAAGAAGGGGTAGCAAGCCTGACAGACAGAGCGAAACAACACTGTGAGCGTCTTGAGATTTTGCTCTTTAGAGTGGATGAAGCTACAGATGTGCTTCCAGTGGTGTTCAGCCCTACTGATTCGTCATGCACATATACCTTCATCTGGATGTTTTCTGTTTTCTTTTAACTACTTCTTCTCCTTTTGGTACTCTGCACCAGAGGGATGTTTCCTTTTTCGTGGCATTGCTGTTACACAGCCTTTTCCTTCAAACCTCTGACAGGCTGTGCTTGGATCTGTTACACTGGACAGAAACAGGCAGATAAAGCAGGACTTAATCAAAGCCGGTAGTATATTAGTTTGACAGTACATGGACATATTCTTGTGTGTTTGTATGATTACCAGAGACATAACACAATAAGCCACAAAAGCAACCCAGAGGGGATATTTCCAGCGTTCTTGGGGCCCTCTAGTGGCCACGGGAGGCCCTAAGCATCCGCTAAGTTCATTTATGCCCAGGGTACAGAAGTGGTAAATCACCAGATTGGTTAATTCTGTCCTGCACTGTAGTCCTCAGAGTGTTTAAATATGTGTAGTCCACATGTTTACACAAACCTCTAATGATCAAAAAACCCTCCATCCTTAAAATTAAATACCTGTGTAGAAGTGAAAAGTGGAGTGAGGTTAAAACGCACCCTTCTCTTTACTGTTTCAGTTTCAGGATAATCAGTCATCTTAACTCTGTGCCCTGTTTTTCATCTTAAAACATGTCCGCCCAGATTCAGAAACAAAACTTAAGCAGAGGCCAATCACCTAGTGGATCGATTCAGTTTACCTATTCGATTCTCTATTACCAAATCAAACGTCAGATTTAAATGATCCACTAACTTAAAAGATTCTCATGAACAGATTTGGTTCAGTAAGTGAATCAGTCAGTGAGTTGGACTAGAAATGAACAGAGCACAGACATGTAGCAGCAGGAGGAAACCACCAACAGCAACAAAGCCCTGCGTGGTAATAAAACTGGTCATGTATTGCATTATCCGAAATAAAGACCATAAGAAGTTAAAGAAACAATATTAGACAACTGGACATCTGAAAACCATGTTCAGCTGTAATCGCAGTTTGATCTTCCTTGGCCTGAATTATTACTGGGAGCTCTGCTGTCTTAATAAGGTCAGCACAGACAATTCTGACTGTCTGCCATTGCTGACCCACCCTCTGACCACACAGATTACTGTCCTGCCTACAAGTTCTCCTCAAAATGATTTTAAATGTGTACAAGCTTTAATTGTAGAAAATACATTAAGACAATAAAAAATAATGACTAATCCAGATCTAACATCCTTTAGTAAATCATTGACTAAACTTATTTACAAAAGAAATGAAAGTAAGAAGTGAAGGAAGAATAAGTAAACTGGACTGTGAGTGGTAAATGAGTGATGTAAATTTTTATTACAAACCTTTAAGTAAAGACAGGTAATTCAAAAGCAATGCAAAGCAATCGGATTATGTTACATTTTTAACAGGTGATCAGTAATTTGTAGATAACAAGGAAAACCTTGGCAACAGCAGATATGAGTTTAAAAATCACACTATATTAAAGAAGTTTGCACCACAGTGCAATATACAGTTGCTCACATCAAACCAATGGATGTATAGTTATCTAAGGACAATAAATATATCAAAAAAATGTAATTAAGCAATAAAGTAAAGGTAGACAGGACATAATATATTTCACTTATCAAGTTTATGATTAACTGTAAAATGTAAAATGTTCAGAGGAAATAAATAGACTTTAGGAGACTTAACTTTCATACACTATATGAAGGGTCTACTTCATGTGCCAGTATTTCATCATTACTATGAGTCATTACAGGACTATACAAGATACTGACAAAACAAGCTCAAAAACAGCTGAATTTGCATTGCTTCAAAATTGTACTCTATTAATAGAGAAAAAGACCTTATACTTAACAAGACTTTATGTGGACTATACATGCTAGGCAAAGCCAGTGCACATAAAGTCATGGTGGATATAATGGTTTTGTATTTCTAGTGTTAAAACAGAACTGAAAAACAATGGTGTGTATATACTAGTTCTGGGTGACTTTTAGGATACTAAATGACACTGTGACTCTAGAGTCAGAGAGTTGATCTTTAGAGAAATCTGCTTTTCCACTGGTTTGAGAGGTTTGATCTTGTTACCAGGGCTCCAGGTGCTTTGGGAGGAAGGGAAGAAACTTGTGACCCACTAAAATATGAAGGGTCATTCTTAAATGCAAGGAATCTTTATGATATTATATTACATTACATATTATATTACATTACATATTATATTACTATCCAATGTATATATGTACTATCCACTTGTATACAGCAAACAATATAATCTCCTGTGGTATCTTGACAGATTTGGTCAACAAGGGACCAAATTTATGTGAATGTGGTCTTCTCATAAGCCCTCAGTGTGTGAAACCCATACCAGGTCAAGTGCGGGTGGTTTTCAAAGGCTGTTAAGTTAAAAATAAGAGAAGATGTCAGAAATGGTCATACACTTATTGCAATCAGAATTAGACTTAACATGCCAACTTTGTATATTACATTTTTTCCTACAATGTCTTATCTCAAGTTAGGAAATCCTAAACTACAATTTGCAAAATAATTATGTCTCTCAGCCAATCAGAACCATCTCAAAATGCTACGTTCTATTTCAAGCAAAGTGAGAATGGTGCTGGCAAATAATTATAACTGTTAAGCAAGGAGATGTTGTAAGGTGTGATTGAACAAGTTATTATGAAAACGCATGATATCCTGACCATCTGGAGCACATTGCTGTTTTTACTTCCTTCTCAATGCTTAAAAAGTTAGATGGGTTGGATTAAACTATATGGAAGATGTAAAATTAACAGTCTAGTTGTTGATGGTTATATTAAACAGAACTGTCCAGTGATTGTATTTTGATGTCTGTTTGATATGTGTAGTTGCATAGATTGCTAATGATTTACAGAAGTTTGTTTAATGATGATGACCTATAAATTCAGACTCCACAATTCCACAATACTGTTTAGTACTATTGTCACTGCTCTGCAGTTTCAGGTTCCATGTCCAAGTTCAAGCATTGAAGCCTGTTTTTGCCAGCCTGCACACCATAATATTTCTCCTAAAATAGCCACGTATTTAATCTTTTAATTTTGTCTGCTTGATTTGTTAAATTTAATATTCAGTGTTTCAATTTTGTATTTACTGCAATACTGTAAGAATATTTTATTTGACTAGTTTTAATCAACATTATTTGATTAATGCAAGCACTGGGGAGAATTTGCAGAAAAGCCATTTTTTGACATTGCAAAAAAACAATGTACACAAGTTAAACCATTTTGCAAATCACCAGTATGCAACATCAAATGATCATAGTTAATGTGATCTTGTTATGATACCTTATATATTTGCCTGTCATAAGAGGATATGAAATAGATGCTTAAAACAAAAGTTGACACGCCAGTGGGGTTATCCTAAAGAATATATGGTATTTTGACAAGTGATAATGCTATTGTAAAATGGTATTCTTATCTGAAGTTCAGATTTAATTGATATATGCTCACAGTACTTCAGAAATATTGTCCTGTAATAGTTTAAAAAGTCTTTTTTCTTTTATTTACTAGATGAATAGAAAGCATTTCATAGTTATAATGTTACTGCTCCTGGATTTGGACTAGACTGGCAAAAGATTTTCATGATTTGTGACATGACATTTGTACTATTTACAAGGGAAAGCAAGATGGACCTAACAACCAAGCATGTCAGTGACTCACTCCAGTTTCTTGAGTTTACAGTGTGGATCCTCCAGTACAGCATATAGCAGTTTTGCTCCTGACTCCCCTGGTTTATTGCAGTTCAGGTTCAGCTCTCTCAGGTGAGAGGAGTTTGCTTTCAGAGCTGAAGCCAAAGCAGCACAGCCTTCTTCCCTAATATTGCATTTATACAACCTGCAAAAAGCATTCCTTACGTTTACTTTTCAACACACTCACACATACATATAAGAAGTTTTATGGTTTATGGTTTGTATTTAAAGTGTGAAATCTCTCACTCAAGGATCTCCAGTTTACAGTGTTCATGCTTCAGTCCATTACAGAGTAGCTTCACTCCTGAATCCTGCAGTTTATTGTTACTTAGGTCCAGTTCTCTCAGATTTGAGGAGTTTGAGCTAAGTGCTGATGCCAGAGCTGCACAGCTTTTCTCTGTGAGATTACATTCACGCAGACTGGGTGAGAAAATAATGATACATTAGTTAACAAATGTTCATACAAGCATGATCAAATAAACCTAAATAAGCCTTAAAAAGTGAGTCGGAAAAAATCTGCCATTAATAACACCCAAGCTAAGCTTAACATAATTTTGTTTCTGACCTCTCGGGGCTGAGGGGTTTGTCTTGTGTTTCATAGGGGGCAGAGGTTAAAGAAGAAAACCACACCTACAGTGTGGTTGCTTTTATTGTTTTGTTGTCTTTCTTATTTCAAAAAATCTTAATGTGAGTCTCTTTACAGTGTGTTAATGCTGTCACATTATATGATATTTTGAAAGCAGTGTGTAAAATTACCAGATGTTAGCAATACTAATGTGTTAACTGTGTTATCATTCATTGGTTGTTCGGATTATGTGTCCACTAGACATGTGCTTTTATAAACACGTCATTTTCTTGCAATTTAAAGGATTATCATTTCACTACATTAAATTTTACATTTTAGTGACACAAAGATACATTCTAAATGTATTTTTTAAAAACTGGAGTATATTTCTGCAATATTTAAATTATCACTGTTTGCAGTTGAGATGAACTGTGAAAGCAAAGCTGATCAGCTGAAACATCTGGTGAAATTTAGTCAAAATATGAAAATGAAAATGTTAACCTGCAGGTTCAATATTATGGCATACCGAATTACAAAATACTGACTACTGCCTACACAGAAAGGGTTTTACTGAATTTCTGGGAGAAGCAAACCACAAGATTCATAAATATAAATAACAGAAGTTATTGTATGTGCATAATTGGTTTTCTTTGTGAATTCCTTCATTGCTGCACACATTTTCTGAATAGACTGTTCCCTGTGGTTTATTTCACACGGTCTATACACAGTGAATATACTATGTACAGTATGTGTAATATACCATATAGATCATAGTGTATTAGCCCTATATTTAGCACTTCAGAGTTGCAAGATTTTAGGTTTTCCCATCAAAGAGAGAGATAAAGAAGAAATGAATGGCTGCTTGATATCACATAAGTACTTCCTTTCCTTTTACATTCACATTCTGCTGAATCAGATTTTACATTATACAATTCTCTGTGCTGCTATGTAACAACCACCAAAGTAATCACTTTGTTTTGCACAGTGGACTAATGCATTTGGAAAAAAAACAAAAACTTTACATTTAAAATTGTGTGTGTGTGTGTGTGTGTGTCATAGTGTTACATAATCAATAGGAAAGCAATGATCTTACCCCAGTTTCTCAAGTTTATTGTGTGGATTTCTCAGTCCGACACAGAGTAGCTCTAGCCCTGAATCCTGCAGTTTATTGTGGCTTAAGTCCAGTTCTCTCAGACTAGCAGAGTTTGAGTTGAGAGCTGAAGCCAGAACTGCACAGTTGTCCTCTGTAAGATTACACCAACGAAGCCTTAGCCAGAGAGAGGAGGGTAAGAAATAAAAAAATATGATACATATTAATAATATGAATAGGTATTATCAAATTTTATGTATGTGTGTGTAAAGATAATCAAAGTCACTCACTGTAGTTTCTCCAATTCGTTTTGTGGATCCTTCAGTAGATCCGAGACCAGTTTCACTCCTGAGTCATCTAGTATATTGTAACTCAGGTTTAGCTCTCTGGAGTGTGAAAGGTCAAATAACCTACCGAATAAAATGAAAAAAAAAAAAAACATTAAATTTATCCACCCTAAGGTGTGCTGTGAAGAGACAGTTCTTTACTCACTGTGTATTTTTCAGTTGTGTAGAGTTTGGATCTTTCTCTTTCTGTTCGGTAGTGACCAGCACCCATTCTGACCCTCCTGGATCATTATAGCTCAGATTCAGCTCCTTTAAGCATGATGAAGCATTTCCTTTCACAGATGAAACTGGAGATTCACCTTCTTCCTCCCTAGCTTTGCAGTGTTTCAGCCTGTAATACACAGGAGAAATCTCTTCAGGCTTAAGCAACTTAAATGGTGCCTTTTGAATTTTTTGAAGTGCATCTAAAATGGCCATAAAAGACTGAGGTGATTTTACCTATAAGAAGAACGAGACATGATGTCCAAAAGTCTTTACAGAAAAAACATGTCAACTAGAGTCCACTCATGATTCTAAATTTGTAGTTGGGATTACATGGATCATAGAAAGCAAGAAATGCTAGTAATACTAGTAACTATATTAAAGACACAGACTAACTTTTGAACAGTACAGTTTTGTTTGTCACTATTATTTAATGGGGTTAACATGCATGCATACATGGTGTCCTAATCAGTAAATTACTCACTGTAGTTTATCCAGTTTACAGTATGGATCTTCCTGTAAATCAGAAAACAGTTTCTTTTCTGACTCTCCCAGTTCATTCTGACTCAGACTGAGCTCTCTCAAGTGAGAATGATTTGATTTCACAGCTGAAGCCAGAGCAGAACATCCTTCCCTTCCAATACTGCATTTATATAATCTGTCAAGAAGAGATACCAAATAAAAGAAAGCATAATACATCTGCACAACACTGACAGTTATATTATATTTGCTATCTATATTTTTCTTACACAGAAACATGTGCACACACACTCAATCACTGGAACAAGTGAAAAGCCAATATTTACAGAGGTAGAATGTTTTAAGAGTTCAAAAGAATTACCTATATTTATAAGCAAAAGGTGGAAAAGATTAATGTATTCTGTGAATCTCCATCATTTTTAATTTCATACTGAAAATGCCACATCCACATATGAACAGAAATAAAAGTGCATTTGTGTGTAATAAGCAAGAAAGAAAGAAAGTAAGAATGTCATGATCTTACTTCAGTGTCTGTAGTTTACAATGTGGACTCGACAGTCCCGCAGAAATCAGCTTCACTCCTGTATCCAACAGTTTATTGTAACTTAGATCCAGTTCTCTTAGATTTGTGGAATTTGAGCTGAGAACTGATGCCAGAAGTGCACAGCTTTCCTCTGTGAGATTACCACCGCGCAGTCTGGGAGAACACTGAATATATATTAAATACTACACACATGCACTGACATATTTATTTTTTTAAATATCAAAAGATATTTCTTAGGAAATAAAATTATCCACTTGCATAACAAAATGTCAAATAAAAAAGAATAAGTGAAAAACTACAGTTTTACATTTATTAAAAGTTATAATATAACTATTATTTATAAAAGTTTTAAAAGATATAGAATAAACACAACCCCCCAGGGTTAAGGTTATGTTGGGACAACAGGTCTGTAACTTACTCTAGTTTCTCCAGTTTACACTGTGGATCCTGTAGTAGAGCAGAAAGCATCTTAACTCCTGACTCTCCTTGTTCATTGTAGTTCAGATTCAGCTTTCTCATGCGCGAGGGGTTTGATTTTAAAGCTTTAACCAGAGCAATATAGCCTTTTTCTCTAATACTGCACTTAGATAATCTGCAGGCAAACAGCAAAAATGGAAATACACAACTACATATTCAATTTATATAAATGAATTAAAAACAAATTACAACACTATAACAACAGAGTTCTATTTGCGCTCATATCAATAACCTTCTCTCTCATTAACATTAACCTTTGTAATGCAGTGGCTCTGGGGCAGACATGTATCCAAAATCAAGTTGGAAATGGTCAACAGATGCTGGGGTTTGAGAAGTAGATACTTCCAATGTGATACATATTAAAGTTCATTCTGATAGCTCATTCTATCCGTCAAGTGGAGTCAATCTCATGAAAGAGATGCTGTATGTACAAAGACATAACCAAATATATGTTTCTTAGGTAGAGATGGTATCAGAATGTACAGAATGTGCAGTTATAAGAAGAATAAAAAAAGGTTGAGAAGAATAATGATAATCAGTGCCTGGCGAAGGAGAGGACACATACACTATGGCTGCTCCTGCCTGATCAGGAACTTTGTAACTTGCACTGTCATTATCATAGAATTCAGGCAACCATAATCTATATGCTTATGCTATGCATTTAAAATGAGAAAGTGATGATCTCACCCTAGTATCTCCAGTTTACAGTGTGGATTCCCCAGTCCTGCACAGAGTAACTTCACTCCTGAATCCTGTATTTCATTGTAACTCAAGTCCAGCTCTGTCAGACTTGTAGAGTACGAACTGAGAGCTGAGGCCAGAATAGAGCAGGTTTCCTTTGTAACATTACAGTCGCACAGCCTGGGAGAGAAAAGATAATCATTCAGAAATATTGCCACCACAAGGTACAAGGTAAAATCCTACATTTTAAAGGAACAATGCATACATTGAAAGTTTTGTTTGTGTCTTTGTAAGTCAATAACTTACTGTAGTTTCCTCAGGTTACAGTGTGGATTCTTCAGTACACCAGACAGCAACCTCACTCCTGAGTTGCCTGGTTTATTCCAGTTCAGATTCAGTTCTCTCAAGTGAGAGGGGTTTGATTTTAGACCTGATACCAGAGCAATACAGCCTTCTTCTGTAATACTGCAACACTGCAGCCTACAAAAAGATGCAGAAAAACTCCTGAACACATACAAAAAAAGGTGTACTACCAACTATCATCAAAATTTTATGTTTCCCTATAATGCACACCCACAAGAGGGAAGTGATCAAAACTCTGTAAGTTTACATTACACTGGTTCTAAGAAACAAATACCTAATAAGACAGCTTGAGAGTGAAGAGCAAGATTTGAAGATGTAGTTTTATGCAACAAACATTTTGAACAATCATTTTTCAGTATTCTATTGGCAGTGTTAAAACATGCTGAAAACATAATTTTACTTTGCCATTTTACTACTAGCCAGACTTGATATGTGGGACAAAGATAGGGAAAATGGAGAGAGAGCAAGAGATAGAGAGACCGAAACACATGTACACAAGTTAAAGTGGATAGAGAGACCGAAACACATGTACACAAGTTAAAGTGAATGTGTAACCTGGGCATTGATATCAAGTAAGCAGAAAATATATATTATCCATATACATTTATACACTAAACATTCACAAACATAGGCCTGACGTCAGTAACTCACTGTAATTTTTCTAGTTTACTGTGTTTATCCTTCAGTAGTTCAGACAGCAGCTTTACTCCAGAGTCACCTGGTTTATTATAGTTTAGGTTCAGCTCTCGCAGATGTGAGGGGTTTGATTTCAGAACTGAAAAAAGAGCAGCACAACCATCCTCACTAATACTGCATTTATACAGCCTGCAGAGAGAAGATATGTTTTATTAACTGCTCCAGAAATACACAAGCACGTACACACAGACTGATACACAAGCAAACAAAAAATGTCAAATAATCAAATCAAATAACTACAAATACATTAACAGTATAAAACACCATGTCTCTTTTTCGCTATTGCAAACACACAAACACACACATTAACAGTAACATACAGTTAATTAATGTTTTATACTATGAGTGATCTATGTGTGTGAGTGTACGAAAGAGTGAAATAGAGGAAGTAATTGTGGAAGAGAGAGATTGCTGCTCCACAGGGTGTGAGAGAGAGAGAGATCTGCTTTAATGAGAAAGTGGTGACCTTACCTCAGTATCTCCAGTTTACAGTGTGGATTCTCTAGTCCAACAGAAAGCAGATTCACAGCTGAATCCTGCAGATCATTTCCGCTCAAGTCTAGTTCTCTCAGACTTGAGGTGTTTGAGTTGAGAGCTGAGGCCAAAACTGCACAGCTTTTGTCTGTGAGATTGCAATCACACAGCCTGGGAGAAAATATGGTGGTCATAAACCAAGGTCGGGAAGCCTATTATTAAGTCAAATTATGCATTATGATTTTCCCTAATACAGAGTTTAACTCTTCTCCTAAGTAGGCAACAAACTTGAATATAGCATTCTGCATTTGTTGTGCACAGTTTCTAGTTATTTGCTGATATTAACCAAATTTTTTTTTTTAAGGAAAAGGATGTTTCTAAAGGAAAAAAGGCTAAATGAAAATTGTGCAGCAACCTTGCATCTGGCTGGAAATGACATAAACAGTTGATAAAACCATGCTAAGACTTTGCAAAAGACATGTTAATGATACATTTGAGCTATTTTAATGTTTTGGTTTTTTTTTTTTTCATTTCTACAAACAATGCCATGTTCACTTATTTATATCCCTGAAAAAGTTTCTGTTCTATTCCAAATGTTCCTAACAATATCTACCATATTCTACAGCATTGTAACCAACTATAAATTGAGAACAGCTGATGCAGTAGTTCTAGTCCATTACAAGTAATGGCTAAAACCAAAGAGCTTTATGAGAACTTTTGCACATTGTCACTGCTCAGAAGATGAGGAAAGACTAGACTGCCATAACCAAGTGTTTTCAAGTGCTGGTGCCAGAATGCAGAGCAACCGAGGATAACCAAGGATGACACCAATTCTCCAAGATACATAGAAAAGCTTGCTTGGCCTTTTGGTCATCAGTTGTGTGAATCAGTGTGTCAAATGAATGTTTGAAAAATTGGAAGCATTTAAACCCCAAAAACACATGTCCCATGGCCAAACATGGTGGTGGGAATTTAATGCTTTGGGGATGTTTTTCAGCCAAGTGGCTGGGCAACCTTTTCAATGTAAAGTAGCATCATGAAAAAAGGGGACTACATTCTGAAAGAAAACCTCAGGTACACTGCAGATGGACCATCCAATAACACAATGTGTGTTTTGTTTCGTATATAAAGTGAAAAAGGGTGGTAATCTCACCTCAGTATCTCCAGTTTACAGTGTGGATTCCTGAGTCCCACAGAGAGCAGCTCTATTCCTGAATCCTGCAGTTGTCTGTTGTTACTTAAATCTAGTTCTTTCAGAGTTGAGTAGTTTGAACTAAGAGCCGATGCCAGAGCTGCGCAAGTCTCTTTTGTAACATCACACCCACAAAGCCTGAATCAAACGTTAAGAAATATTGGCATTTCAAACACACAAACACACAAATACATTCACAATGTACTGTGATAGAAGGGCATAACGTGGAAGAGGCGCTGCTGCTACTCTGTCTCTGATGCTCATGAACAGTAGAATCCCCATCTCCTCCAATCATATCAGATCTCTTAAGTTGTAAGCCAATGTTATCTGCTCTGGAGGAGTGTCTCTGGTTTTACTTGTTTTTTCAGTCACCAAATACTGAAGCTGAGGGCAGGATTTTGACTATATGCTCAGTAAAATTAACATTATTTAAAATCTATAACATACAGAGTGAAACAATGAGTAGTCACAGAGTGAGTATGTCCATATGCAATATAGATATTTGGTACATTATGGTCAGTATAGTTTCTATAAGGTTTTACCTGTTTGTTAGCTAGTTAGCTTTTGGTTAATGTGAGGTAAAGAAAAGGGGTTAGGCTAATGCTACCATTAGTTAGCTCGTTGACAAGACAACTATCTTGACTTTACTTCATAGTGAGAGTGAAGGAGTGTGAATGAGGGGCAGAGATGGAAATAACATTACTGCCAGCTCTTTATATTCTTATTTGTATATTTCTCTCCAGTATTCGAAAACAGTGACAACAGCATGTGTTATAAAATATAATATCAGTGAAAAGATCATATAGTGTTGATCATAGCTATTTAACATCCCTCAGTTTCTCAATGAGTAGATGGAAATTAATCAATCCTGTCGAAGGCCAATACAGATGATTATTAGAACAATCTACCAAAACAATATAGTTAAAAGATTGGTTTCTCATTATTTTTTGAGTTTTTGTAAACCTGAATTTAATAAAATAATTTACTACTGAACAAAGGCAGAGAGATTAAGAAAGATGCTGAATAAAAGGGCTGAAGGAGTGTATCTAATGGAGATTAGTAATCAAGAAGAAAGTGAGGTGGAACTGTTCAAGCTTTTAATTCAAATTAATATTTAATTCAATGCAAATTAACTGAATAAAATATAATATTTGACACAAAGGTCAGGAAACTCTGAAAAATTCTGAAAAAGGCTCACTCTTTCTATTTGTATATTTCAGGGCTATTAAAAAAGTTTTCTTTTGGGAACATGCCACCAGACCTTAGCTCTTCTATCTATGAACAATGCCCCCTGCCCATACTCTTTCACTCCTCATAGCTTAACACAGAGTTTTACACCCAGACCGCCATCAGTGTTGTAGTTAATATGCTAAAATATTTTATCATGTTCATTAAAATATTACAGATATTAAAGTTCATTTTCAAATTGCTGGCAGAATGACTGCTAGGCATCATGCAGAAAGAGGCAACAACTTAGCTCTAGTCCTGAGCATACTGGTAAATGTAAACTAAAACAAGTGATACTGTGTGAAAAATATGAGGAAATGTGCGACGTGGTGTGGATAAGTATGATTTTTTTCTAAATTTTAAAACCTTGATGTGTGTTTAAGGTATTGTTTCGTGTCTCTGTTAGTCAGCAACTTACTGTAGTTTCTCCAATTTACAGTGCGCATCTGAAAGTATATCAGAGATCAGCTTCACTTCTGAGTCTCCAAATGTATTCCAGTTGAGATTCAGCTCTTTCAGGTGTGAAATGTTTGATTTCAGAGCTGAAACCAGAAAAGCACAGCTTTCCACTGTAACACTGCAACATTGCAGCCTGCAGAGAGAAGAAAAATCCTTATATTAACATTTCAACACACAGCAAAAGGAGAACTAGATAATAACAAACATATGCGGTATTTTCAACACACAGAAACATTAATCTCTCACTCTGCTGTATATCTTTCAAAACATAGGTGCATGTTTTGTTTTTACATCACATTTGTCACATAATTGTTGGGACATTTTTGACCCAAAGACAACACAAGGGTAATCAAACAGGAATAGTGCCTCATTTTCACCAGGCTAATCTTTCACACTTAAAGTCACTTTTAAATTTAGAAATGATTTTACTGAGAACACAATTTAAAATAAATGTTAATTTCATAATTTCAGAATGTCTTTTGTAGAAGTTTCTGCTCTTCCAAAGGAAAAGATGAAAAAAGCATGTATACACTTTTTAAATTCTAAACAGAGTCACTTATTCTCATCATACCCACCTAACATCAGCAGAACTGTTAATCTCTCTGAAGTGTAACTGATTGTCTATTGACTGGTCACTGTTTGGAGATGCACAGCTGGGTTCAGATAAGTCTGATCTCTGATCTGAATTTGGACTGAAATACAAACAATCATTATTTGACATTTTGGTATTGATAAATGGGAAAACATTCAATCTCATCACAAAGGCCCTTACTGTCTCACCTCTCAGTTTCCTTTGTATCACTCTCAATTTCTGTTTCATCTTTGGAGGCCATTTCTTTATCTAACAGATGTGAGCCATGTCCCTTCAAAAACAGAAAAACACTGTCGGTAATTCACTTCAAATTTGATACCTGACATCTCATTCTGTGCTAAACACAAATGCTATGTGTAATCAACAAAGAAAATGAACTGTTTGATAAGATTTTCACTCTGTTTTCAAAATATAATGCATTCTCACATTAAGTTTTAGTTTTAGTAGACAGCATAGTCTGTCATTTATAAGCCAAGAAAATGCTAGATGCTAAACTGTATGGGTAATATAGAAAAATATCTATCTGAAATAAATCAGCCTGCAATGGTTATTTTTCAGTATTGGAAATGGTTGTAAAGAGTTTACCTGTTAATTAAATGGAAAGTATAGTAAATAACTTGCTGTTTTTTACAAAAGTTTAATTTTATATTGCGTGGCGCAACAAAAAACTAGTTCAGCAGCACCAACTGACTACACAATAACCATTGCAGCAAACTCATAGAAGGAAGTTGGTTTTTAGAGTGAATGCCTTACAGTCTTTGAATGCCTTACAGGCATGAGGTTTAGAACAAACATCAACCAAAATGACAAAGATATTAACATATGGCTTCTTGTGTGCAATATAGATTAAATGACAGATTTTACTTCAGTTTTATATTTAGGATGTTCCGTAATATATATTATAAAGTATAAATGACTTTGTTCTGTGTTTTATGCAGAAATTTCACTTATCTGCTTATCTGATCTGCATGTGTATTGCTGCTGTTCTAATGTTAAATATTGAATTGAGTCTACAGGGAACTATTTATAGAAAGTAATGCAAAGTAAAGGCTTTTCCATGATTACTTTATACTAATCTTAAAAATTATATGTAAGTCTTCTGCTGCCATGAAAATAACATGTATTTTAGAAAGCAATAACACTAAAATACACAGTCTTGTAAATTATGTATAAGAATACTTTTTTTTTTTTGTTTCATGAAAAATTACATCAGATTTGGATACTCACTGTGTACTTGTCCCAAGATGCACTGGATTATATTGTTATTGGCCTGTCCACAAAATTAAAGCTGATGAGAGTTTCACTGTTGTGGTTAATGTTACTTTAGTTTCTTAACCTTAAGAGGAAGTGCAGTACACTTGTTCTCGACCTTCTCTCTCTTTTGCTCTCTCCCTCTTGCTCTCTTACACACACATACACACCCACACCCGCATGCGCAAACCTTTTAGATTTGTGCTAGTGCTGGTTGTAGAAAAAACAATATCTGCTTTGATGATTTCTGCTTTGTTTATTTCAGGGAAATGTGCAAGTTTGTGACTGGCAATACTGGAGCACCTTCACATATGTGAGGTTGCCAAGCCTTTTGGAATCTCTCTTCAGTACACCATTTCAGACCAGACCAGCATGCTTTACCCCAATCTTCATTGCTTTGCTGTTAAAACTGTGAAAGCTTTACTGGACTAGACTTTGGGAAAAATAGGGAATGACTTTCATTTATTTTGATGATCAGATTCTCCTGATTGTAATATAAGGCGTTAGGGTAGCTGTTAGTTGTTTTTGATTTCTTTTTGTTTAGTAATTTAAACTTTTTGTTGGTTGTTTTACCATATTTGGCTTGTTCCTCAAGCCATCAGCCCATCACCTCAAATTGAACTGAAAAAAGATGAAAGGGCTGGTCTAAGCTTGGTTGTGCAGAATGTAAATTAAATGCAAATGTAATTCCTCAAGTAAATAGCTATATCATTATCATCAAATTATGTCATCAAATTATATAATGTATGTTTAAATAATATAGCAAAACAACAGTAAGAATTTGTGAGCATCAGCAAAATACAGCCATTATCCTAAACAATCTTTAATTTAGATGCAAAACCTTATCAAGCAGCATTGAGCCATTAAGCTCTCAAGACAAGTGATTGATAAGTGATTTAAAAAAAAATCGGTGAATGAGTAAAAGAATTCTACCTTTTGTTTCTCCAGTTTACAGAGTGTGATCCTGCAGTACAATAGTCTCTATCCAGACTCTCGCTTATGTTCATGGTTGAAAATGCTTATATTTTGCATTCCTTTGCAATTTAATACAAAGTTTTTCATTACACAGCTTGAGTGGAGTAGAATCTTGAATTTTAGAACTTGTATGTCCATGTTTTGTTTTAATGACACTGGAGCTGACCTGAACTCCACAAGATACTAATGAGCAGATCAAAGTCACCTGAGAATCATCTGATCATGTGATTCAGTAAAAGAGACTGCAAAAAAAACTACCATTAAGTACATAAGTTTTCAGGGTCTGTAAACATTATCAGTATGAGGAGAAATCGTTTATAGCATTTAAAACCACACATTCTCGCAAGTATATACATACCAACTTAAGTCTTGAAATAAGGCAAGCATATACACATCAACTTGAATCTTGAAAAAAGGCAAGTGTATACACACCAAAATGATGACCTAATTTTTAATGAACTTACACAATTTACAAACCTATGCACAAAATGTTCCCCAGATTTTACGATACTGCTTCACAGATACTACTGATTTCTCTCTTTCATATTCACATACTCTCATCATGTGACGTGTATACCTCAGTTCACAAACCCAATGTTTGAATACCTTCTAAATCTAAACTGGTTTGTCCTGTTCTCCTGTTGTTTTACCGGAGGTAGAGTCATGCAGCCACGGCAAAAGACAATACTTCCTTATTTTTTATAAGAATAGATTTATATTTCTGAAGTAAATAAACATGAACTTCCACAGGTAACTAATTTGAACTTCTGACTTTTGTCATTGATGTCTAATTACCTTATTACAAGACCACTACATCTGCAAAGAAATTGCCAACTTTCCAAACATTTAACTAGCAGTAGTAGTATGCCTGTGTCCAAACCAACATGCTGGCCTTTAACTGTTCTGTAATGTGATGGTATTGACACAGCCACAGCACATATCTTTAAAAAAGTAATTGATAAAAAATGTGTTGTGTTATATCACCTCAAAACCATGTTTGAATTGAAGACAAAAATGACTGAATATCCGATCTTTAACTTTATCATACCTAAATAACATCTATACACAGGAACTGTCCACTTATTTTACTCATACATAGTTAGTGTGGAATATTTGTAACCTGATCAAATCACCTGCAGTCATACCCTTGCTTATAATGCCTAATATCCACTGAATACAGAAGTTGTTACTGTATTTGGTTTCTTGTTGTGCAACTGGAGACATTTCATTCAAAGTGTGACCTTATTTTCTATATTGTTTGAGAACATCCAAGGCCACCATCTAGAAACTGCACACACTTCTCATCTGTTTGAAATCACTCCCATACCGATCAAATGGTTATGCTACAAATCTGAATTATTTAAGGTGACTAAGGCAGTGCTGAGCATCGGTCTTCCCAGTTTATTGCTACCTTACATGAATGTAAGTAAGCTTGCTGATCTACAATTGACTTTACACATAAAGAGATTTAGAAAAATAACTGACTATCGGTGACCACAATTTGTCATGTTCATATCATGTTCACTTGCTAACAGAGATAACACTGAATGAAAAGTATCTGTTACCAGTTAGCATTATATGGCTATTAAATTTGTCCTTAATAGCAGCAGTAGCACTTTTGAGTGAAAGGCCTTCACAGAAATCCTTTCTGCAAGACTAAGACTTTTCATACTGATATGACAAAAGTTCTAAAAATAGTTTCTACTTGTTGGACTGGAAATGTTCTGCATGTGCTCAGAAATCTGCAAGCATCTATGTTAGGCATTTGGTACCTCTTCCTGTGTCCTAGAATGATATGATACCACACATACTTGTATTATACTAGTCAGTCTTCTCAACCCTATTATTGTTTCTGAATGCTTATAACAGTGGCTACTGTGTTTTAGTTCTTTTCTTCCTGCCTGCACACAGTTTATAATATTTAGTGATCATTTATTTTTGGTATAATGTCTTAAAATCAGAGAAAACCACCAGTGACTAGAGTTGGGAGCGTTTGTAGAACATGTATCTGTCAATGCATTGCTCTTCGTAGGCCTGTTATTCAAAGTTGCATAAAAAAGTTACAATGTAAAGAAAGTCTATAGATTCCGCTGTATCGTTAGTGTTTATGAATATGAATGTTTATTATGTCTCAAACTACGCACTGCATTACAAATATGAAAAATGAAAGTGCGTATTTTAACATCCTTACCTCCTGAGTCAGATTGCATGAGTGCAAGAAGTGAGCTGTATAGTATGTAAACATTACTATATAGTATATAAACATTAATTAAACTCCTGATGCAACATTGTGTGTAAATCCCACAGATCAAACTAAAGAATAGATAGTAGACATAGAACTGATATTACATAATGACATATCCAAAGGAATGGGAATGGTGAGTGTCAGTTTTACAAGGTGATTCTTTTTTTTTTTTTTTTTTTTTTTGTATGTAATGTAACACTAGATGGCACAGTAGATCAGCATAAGTCCTCAGGTCTGCCTTTGCCTATTTTCAAGATAATACTTGATGCTGACAGCAGAAAGTACAGCAAAGTGTCAAGTAACAGAGCACGAGGGGTTTTTGTGCTGGGTGTTGTATAATAATGAAACAACTAATGTTATTTAGTAAAAAGCTACAGAAATACCAATACTTGCTAAAACATAGTACAAGCAGAGGACATGTAAGTTATGCAAGGATGGATCTGGAAAAAAAGGATTTGTCATTTCTTATCTAGTCTTAATAACTAGATATCTTGATGTCTAGTCTTGCTCTGAGAATAGGTAATTTTAGTGTAAGAGGTTCAAAGCTTTTTTCTGCATTTGATTGCTTTTTTATTATATACATTACTAAAAGCAAGAGTTTTGGTTTTGTAACTTGAGTGAATGGGACTGTTTTATTATGTGCAGTTTTTTCCTGAAGAATGCAAAATTGCATTTATGTATAAATTATGTATAAATTTCTCTTTTTCTCATAGGATAGTGGTTTGTGTAAGCGAGACCACAAATTCAGTCCGTGTTGTGCATTTGCAACTCTCATTTTGTCAGTAATTCTGTTGTAGTATTTTTTGTAACTTTCCATTCGTTTTGTAAAAATTAGTGCTTTGACTTCTTATATTGCCTGTTCCACACCTTCTATTCAAATGACCACATTAAATGAAAATTACATTTAAAAATAAAATAAACATTTCTTTAAATTGACCATAATCTATATCTTTTTGGCAGTTATGAGCCTGTACAAATTTAGTGATCATCATTCAAATGAATTAAGTTAAAAGGCAACATATCAAATAAATAGCTTTTTTACATACATGCCTGCTTTGAATTTGATGCCTGCCTCATAATTTACGGGATATAATATCTTTAAAATATTCATAGAATTCTAAGAAATCTCTGTATGCAAGGGACAAGGCTGAAAACCAGTGCTGGATGGCCATCATCTCAGATCTCAGGTGACAATGCATTAAAAACACCTCATGAATAAAAACTATAGTCTGTGAACATCTGGCCTGTGGTCCAGGCATTTGGCACATCATGAAATGAGAATTTTGATGAAAGAGACTCAAAACTGTTAAGCAGCTGAAATCCTTTATCAAGCAGGAATGGGAAAACATTTCAATTCAGCACTGATCTTCTTACTTCCCAAATGCTTACAGAGGTGAGGCAACACATCTCACTGTCCCACGTTATGGAAAAATATTGCTGGCATTAAATATAAATTGGGTGTATGTTACTTTAAAACAAACAAACAATAGAACAATATTAGAACTATAAAAATAGAACTATTTTCAATTGAACATTGAGGTTAAAAGATTGCACATCATTCTATTCTATTTTTAGTTACATTTTCCAAAGTGTCCCCATCTTTGTTGAAAACAAGGTTGTACACTACAATACTGACATCTAAGAATAATCCCATCCTGAGGGACTAACGGCAAGCCTTTAAGAGCTAAAGGTAGTGGCTATAAACAGATGCTTAAGCATACCAGCTTTGATTATGGTGCGGATACAGAAATTATTATCTGCACAATGCTTGAGTGATCTTTCCAATCAGGTGTAGAAGCTGTAGGACAGAGAAATGCACAGAATGGTCAGATATGAACATGCACAAAGTCCCTTTCACCACAAGATGAGTGGAGAGATTAAAAGAATATTTCAGTCACAGTAAGCTAAATAATTTACTTTAAAGTGTGATCAGTACATAGAGCTAAAGCCCATTGACCTGAATGGGCCTGGCATAGAGAATATTAATTTCTTTGGTTCTGCAAAAGCAAAAATGCAAAAATAATATCCTAAACATAAAACGTTAATTTAAACTAAAGTTAATTTAATGTATAGGCGAATTAGTAGTCTGGGCTACTCACTGTAATTTCTCCAGTTTGCACTTTGAGTCCTTCAATAGATCAGAAAGCAGCTTTACTCCTGAGTCTCCTATCTTATTGTGGCTCACATTTAGCTCTCCAAGAGGTGCGAAATTTGATTTCAGAGCTGAAGCGAGAGCAGCACACCCTTCTTCAGTAATACCACAATCATACAGTCTGCCAAAAGAACAAGTTAATATGTTCAAAAGTAATACATAATTAAATGTATGAATATGTCTAGTATGAATATGGTGACCAAGAGTAAAGTTTTCATTCTCACTCTAATTTCTTTAGTTTACAGTGTGGATCCTTCAGCAGAGCAGAGAGCAGCTTCACCCCCAGGTCTGCAAGGTTATTCATCCCCAAACTGAGCTCCCTGAGGTTTGAGGGGTTTGATTGCAGAGCTGAAACAAGTGCAGAACAGCCTTCTGCTGTAATACTGCAGTTATTCAGCCTACATACAAAGAATAAAAGACACATTTCCAGGTTAAGATCTGCAAACCGGTGAGTTTGTTTGCAAATGCTATTTTTGTTTAAAGAGGTGATCTCACCCCAGTTTCTCGAGTTTGCACTGTGTATTCTGCAATCCTTCACACAGAAGTGTCAATCCTAAATCCTGTAGATTATTATTGCCCAAATTCAATTCTTTTAAATTTGAGACATTTGAACTGAGAACAAAAGCCAGAGTTGAACAGCTTTTCTCTGTAAGCATACAGCCACAAAGTCTAGAAGAGAAATGATATCAGAACAGATACATTTTTCAAATACATAAACATGGTCAAGTATCATGTTTGTTTTTTTATTTTTTATGTGTTAACAAGAGCATCAAAGGCAGTATTTGTGATGATCTACCTAAGTTTTTCCAGTTTACAGCGTGGGTGTTCCAGTCCATCTGAGAGCAGTTTCACTCCTTTGTCTTGAAGATTATTTGTACTCAGGTCCAACTCTTTTAGATTTGAAGAATTTGAGCTGAGAGCCGAGGCCAGGATGGCACAGCTTTTCTCTGTAAGGTTGCAACCATTAAGGCTGGGGACGAAATTTGTTGAACATAGGTAAGCTTAATTCCAGAGTGTGTTTGGCTTATGATAACAAGGTGAATTAAAGTCACTTAAGACATGTAAAGAATTATCTCAAAAATTGACACTGTAATAATGACAAGTCAATTTCACAGAAAATACAGAAATTACAGAAATTTCACAGAAATACTGCTAAATTCAAAACTGAAGTCAGAAACAATACCAGTTTATAAAATTATTCCTTTCTTTGTTCTTCATATTGCTACTTACTTGATTTCTGTCATGAAAATAGGTTAGATCTACTAAATTTCCTGCTAGAAGTCTGAGACTACACAGAATTTACTGTTCAGTTCAGTTTGGATATCACAGTTTAGAATAATGGAAACTAAAAACTCCAAATGCATGTTTTCATTTATTCTCAAGAGATAGTGGTGCAAGTTACAGTTCATTCTCCTTAGAGTCATATAGTCCCTCTAGAGGTACTTGGTACAGCCTGTAATGTGTGAAAAGTTGTTAATAATGTTGTTAATAATGTTAATCAATCAATTTCAATGTGTGAAAAGTTGTTAATAATGTTAATCAATCAATTTCAACTTTAGTTGTCATCTTAGGATGTGTTCTACTTAGCTTTAGTTCTTCAAATGAGATTATTAGTCACATGTCAAGCAGCTTGAACTAAGCTTAGCATGGCATGTTGTGAAATTTGGTTCTGCATTATGTTCGCCAGTCCTCACACATAGACTACCACGTATTTTTATATGACTGCATGCATTGAACCATAACATCTATACTATGATGGTTTGGGACAAATACCTTACCATTACACCCTTATTCCATAGGCATTCACGTACATTTAAGGAGGGAATTAAATAAATAAATACAATTACTCTTCTCCTACAGTGGTGCCACAGTAGTCTATTCATAGAGATAGGTTTGGCTTTAAGACTAGCATCTTGATAGTGAGAGGCTGGATCTATATCATCACTGGGAAAGGGATCAAAACAGTCAGTGGTCCAGATAATATTTTTTGAATATACTCACTTTGCTTTTATGGATGCTTTGACCACTGGCAGTAGTTTCAGCAAACAGTCCTCTGATGGGTCATATTTGCTCAAATTAAACTCTTTCAGCTCTGCCTCTGAACTCAGGAGCACAAACACCAGAGCTGACCACTGAGCAGGTGAAAGGTGGACTACAGTGAAGTTTCTAGAGACAGTATGTGTAGAAAGACGATTCTTGCCTTTTCTGTGCAAGTACGTTTGGACTTCCTGCACTAGAGAATGGTCATTCAGTTCATTCAGACAGTGAAAGAGATTGATGGATTTCTCAGGAGAGGAGATCTCTTTGATTTTTTTCTTGATGTACTTGACTATTTCTTCCTTGTGTGAGCTTCTCCCTGTCTGTGGCAGGAGGCTCCGTAAGAGAGTTTGGTTGGACTCCAGCGAAAGACCTAGGAGGAAGCGGAGGAAAAGGTCCAGGTGTCCATTCTTGCTCTGTAAGGCCTTGTCCACTGCACTCTTAAGAAGATCAAACATTTCTGGCTTGTGGGTAGAACTCACAAATCCGGGGACTTTTTTCTCAAATGTCTTTCTGTTGTTGGTGAGGAAGGACAGAAACACAAACAAAGCAGCCAGAAACTCCTGAATGCTCAGATGTACAAAGCTGTATATTTTCCCCAGATGCAGTCCAAACTCCTTTCTGAAGATTTGCGTGCACACTCCTGAGTACACCGACACTTCTCTGACATCAGTGTCACACTCTCTCAAGTCCTCTTCATAGAAGATTAGGTTGCCTTTTTCTAGTTGTTGGAAAGCCAGTTTTCCCAGTGTCAAGATGATCTTGCTAGTCTGGTCAGGATCAGTGTTGCTTTTTCCTTGATATTTTTGTTTGGTGTGTTTGATCTGGAAGATCAAGAAGTGCATGAACATTTGAGTCAGAGTCTTGGGGATCTCTCCACTCTCTGCTTCGTGACACATCTTCTCCAGAACAGTAGCTGATATCCAACAGAAGACAGGTATGTGGCACATGATGTAGAGGCTTCTTGAGGACTTCATGTGTGTAATGATTCTGTTGGCCACACTTTGGTCACTGATCCTCTTCCTGAAGTATTCCTCTTTCTGAGGGTCACTGAACCCTCGTACTTCTGTTACCTGGTCAACAAACTCAGGAGGGATCTGACTGCATGCTGCTGGTCGAGAGGTTATCCAGAGATGAGCAGAAGGAAGTAGATTCCCCTTGATTAGGTTTGTTAGCAGGATATCCATTGAGGTCATTTCTGCTATGTCAAATAAGCTCTCATTGTTCTGGAAATCAAGCGGAAGTCTACATTCATCTAAACCATCAAAGATGAACATCACTTTGAAGTTAGTGTAATCTGATAATCCTGATGTTCTTGTTTCTGTAAAATGGTGACGTAAAAGATCCACCAGGCTGAGCTTTTTATCCTTCATTAAGTTTATCTCCCTAAAAGGAAGTGGAAATATGAACTGAACATCTTGATTTGCTTTTCCTTCAGCCCAGTCCAGAATGAATTTCTGCACAGAGACTGTTTTCCCAATTCCAGCAACTCCTTTAGTCAATACAGTTCTGATTGGTTTCTCTTGTCCAGGTAGGGTTTTAAAAATATCATTGCAATTGATGGGTGTCTCTTGTGTTAATGGTCTCCTGGATGCTTTCTCAATCTGTCTCACCTCATGTTCATTATTGACCTCCCCACTCCCACCTTCTGTAATGTACAGCTCTGTGTAGATCTCATTCAGAAGTGTCGAGGTTCCATAGTTTTGAATTCCTTCATTAATAATCTGAAATTTTTCCTTCAGTTTGTATTTGAGTTTTTGCTGATATAAAGGGACAATTTCTGAAAAATATGTAAGAAAACTGTACATGTTAATTACAACTTTTAAAAATAATATTATTATTATTAATATATATATTTTAAATAATACTATTTTTAAATAATCAACAGCATTTGACAACATATGGTACGTCACTCTTTCTTATTAAAGTAAATTAGTAATATGTTAACCAGAGCTCTTACTTGTCTGAAGAGCAGTGGACAGATTTGACAGGTTCATGTCTTTCAGGACCTGAAGTGTGATCTTCAGAGCACCTTCTCTGAAACTGCTCTGACCCTCATCCTCTAAGTCTCTCTCAGAGCACCCTGGGTAATCTGGATTTAGTAACTTCCTGAACCTCTTCAGCTCATTCTTCACCCGAGAGATGATTCTGTCCTCAAGCTCCTGGTTGTTTAATGATAAAAACAATATCCAGTAAAGACAGCCATCCCATGAAATCTTTCTATGAACTCTGAAGAGTGGATTGTCATAGACTCTGAAAAGTAGATTGTCGCCTTGAGAGTTTGCTTGCTGGGGTAGAGCAACAGTCCTGATTTGATTTGGTTTAGGAGTTAACATACAATTTAGCTAACTAAAATTAGCTATTTTTCTGAATCTGTGTGCAACAAACAAAATTGTTTTTTAGGACGAAGATATCACAGGTAGCCTTCTTGTTTTTTTATCACACTTCCAGTGCTCATGAATTTGTGGAGTTAAAGTTGACCTATGTGTGAAATTAATCAAACATTATCCAAATTAACCTGTATGAGAAGTGATTTGCCTTCACCATTCAGTTGAGTTACATATACATAGACTTAAATACATACCTTGAATATGGAATCAAAATCCTTGCCACTGGAAAGCTTTTCATGTGATCTGTTGAAAAACACATAATTGACTTATGAACAATACCTTTAAGGTGTTCATATCTTCACAACATACAACATGACATGCATGTGAAAGTTTAGGTGCCTTATTAATTTCTGCCAGCAGCACAACTCTGATATCATGAATAAATTAATCATTAAGGTCAATTAATCAAGGGTCATCGTTTATCACAGTCAGTTCCAGCACCATGAACAAATGTTATTCCCAGATTATTCTCATGTTAATCTCTTTTTCAGTGCCCAGCAAAGTAATAGATATGGTTCTGTGGCAGAATAATAAATCATCTTTGTGGCCACATTAATTCTGTACTCTATTCTGTTTTTATGTATTTTTAATTACACAAGTATTTTTTTTTCTATACTGCAAATAGTAATGTTTGCAGCTTTAATACTTTTATTACATGTATCAGTTTGGCTAATTCCCTACTTCAGAATAAAGTGTGGGGAAATCTTGACTAACAGCAAATAAACACTAATGTTAAAGAAGAGAAAACTTATTAGCAAAAGACCTGAATCACATGCCATTTAGGTTTCAAATGTGGGATTAGAGGTTACAGTCAAAGGTTCCCATTTTTGTTTTTTCTAAAAACAACACAACTACATATTTGGATTTACAGTGTGTGCAATGAAAGCAACATTATTAAATCCATCCAAGGACTTGCAGTAAACAAGGCCATCTGAAAAATTCCACAATTATTATTCATTTTTTTCCACATGATAGTGTGGAGTGCAACATATTCCATGACCTATGGTACATCATGGAACACATTCCTGTAAGTATGACACTCCCAAAGTATGTATAGTATCACACAGTGCCACTGGCACCAAGCCAGAGCAGCAGAATGCGGCAGGTATTTGACAGCCTACCTTTCCAGTGGCTGGGTAAAAACAGCTTGACATTTTGCATGGTTTTATTTTAGGGAAAGACAGCAAAATACTAAAATGACTAAAATGAGACATAGGCCTCAGTCAATTTTGTAGTAGCCATGTTGTGTATGTCATAAAACATTTTAATTTCACTTATACCTGTGAATAACCAAAATTAGGAGCCTTTTTCTTACTTAGAAAAACTTTTTTTCTACCACTATTGAACCACCATTAACATTACATTTAAAAAAGTTACATTTAAATTAAATAAAATGGCTATGCTTGCAATGTAAAAGGAAAATAGAGTACTTGCAGAGTAAGCAGGCTTATGACATTAAAACAGTAAACACTTTATTGGAAGGCTGCCTACATAAAGAATTCATAACACATATATAAGCATTTAATACAGAATTGCAGAATACAGAAACATATGATGTTTTATGGAAAAAGGTCACTGAGTAGTGTACAATGACAACAGACAAAATTCTTTACTTTTAAATATATTCAAAGAGCATTTATTTTAATAAATGTATTTATTTATTTATTTATTTATTTATTTAATCTATTTATGTATTTTTACCTCACATCAGTATCTGAGTCTCCACTGAACTTCTCTGGATGAAACATAGAATGATCACTCCTCATGGATATGCAGCTGGGCTCTGGGGAGTTTGATCTCTCTTGGAGATTCAGGTTACTAAATAAAAGTCAAAGACATGTATTCTCATATCATTTATCAAGAATATTCATATTATTTAGTATTGTATAATTTTTTACCCCAGAGGAGCATCAGAGTCTCCCCCTCTGAAATTCCAGGGCGGATCCATAGACTGATCACTCTTCATGGATGTATTTCTTGGTGCAGGGGAATCTGATTCCTGATCTGATTGTACATTCAGGCTACAAAATACAAGCAAAACACCATTTAATGGTGAAGCAGAGTGCAGTTTATGTTTATACACAGTAATACCCGTTAGGTGGAGAATTATTTGGCATATTACATTTACCTCACATTGTTCTTCAACATGGCACCTTTACCTCACATTGGATATTGACAATTTGTAAAATCTAATCATTTTGAAGTACAATGAAAAAGCTACATCTTGTCATGAAATATGTATGCATGCCTTTCATGACCTCACACATGGCCAAAGAATCTCCATGGATAACAGCTGGGGAACCGCAGATATCAGATCGTTTCCCAAAGTACAGTCAGGCATAACTACACAACCACAAGGTGTTTGAGAGGGTCACCAGAAGAAAGCATCTGCTGTCAAGGACAGACAAACCTTGCAAACATTCCTCTTCACCCTCTACACTGCAGACTTCACCCACAACACCACAACCTGCCATCTACAGAAATTTTCTGACGACTCTGCCAAGATGTTGGCTACATCTTGGATTGTGATGAAAGGGAGTACAGAGAAGTAACAAAGAATTTTGTGGTCTGGTTGTGTGTCCAGCAGAACTTCCTCCAAATCAGCATTGGCAAAACCAAAGACCGCAGGACTAAGTTCTCTTCACCCACTCCAGTGAACATCCAGGGAGGGGACATTGAGATTGTCAGAACCTACAAGTACCTGGGTGTTGATCTGAACAGTAAACTGGACTGGTCGGACAACACACATGCCCTGTATAAGAAAGGCCAGAGCAGACTCCACCTGCTGAGGAGCCTCCGGTCATTCAGGATAGAGGGTCCACTCTCCATCCTTTTTGTGACTTGGTGGTGGCATCAGCCATCTTCTACAGCATTGTCTGCTGGGGGGGCAGCATCACGACTGCAGATAAGAAAAAACTGGAAAAGCTGATCAGGACTAGTTGAAGAGGACAGAAGGACCTGGATAGAGGAATGGTGTCAGATCCCATGACGTGTTTATAACAGAAGACTCAGAGCCATTATTATTGCAAATTGAGGCTGCACAAAGTATTAAATCAAGGGGAGCCAAACATGGAAACACTAAAATAATGTAATATTTATTTCATGATAAAATTCTGATTTTTCTTTTGATCATTGTACTTTAAATAAAGGTTTGAAGTGTTCGGAACAAAGAATATTTTTTCAGTTGGTTTTTCTCACGTGGCAATATTTGTGGAGGGCAATATGTGAAAATTAATTTCCATATAGGGTAGAATGGACCAGGGAGTTGAGTGAATGGTTACTGTGCAAAACTTTAACAGTGTTTATATACTATATAAAAAAAATGATCAAAGAAACAAAACTAAAACAAAAACATATAACATATATGTTATATAAACATAAAGCATGTTATAGTTTACCTTAGGTTAGTAGAAGTGTCTCTCTCTCCTAACAAACAAGGAAGCTCCATAGTATCAACACGTGTGCTAGAATTCTATTTGGGTACAGTAGGATGAGTAGTATCTGTGAGAGGAAAAATAAGAGGTTTATTATAATGGCATTACTGAGAAACAGTGAGCCTGCTCATCCTGTGACGTAGTTCCTGATTTTGAAATCTTTTGGCGGTTAGAGTGTCTGTGTTTCTCCACTCTAATCTTTCTAAGTCTCTGTTTTTACATTTTTAGTTATTTTTTGTATATCTCTCAGAATAAACTACAACTACAGGCTTTCAGAGACTACTTTCACATCTGTAAATGACTTAGTAGAGCATGTTCAGCTATGTTTCCATCTCTAATGACAGCAGTGGTTCTAATCTTATCTATGAGGATTGTAAGTTAGTCTCTTGTCTGATGAAAAGGATTATAGAGTTAGAGGTGTGCATCTGGAACTTAGAGAAGAGCAGGACTAGTGAGCGGAGCTTAGACTCTCAGTTAGAGGCACCAGATTAGAGGCATTGAGGCAAAGCTAAAGCTAGCGCTGAAGCTAAGGCTAAAGCTGTCCCGCTTGAGCACCGGTTCACGTGTCAAACAGGTTTTCCCTCCTCTGTGTTTTCCCTCCTCGAGACTGTGTCTGTTCCCTGAATCAAACAAAATTTTAGAAAACTGCGAAGAGTCTTACTAACCTAATTAATATCAGACCAGTTCAACCAGTTCACAATGATAGCACTTTTAGTCTGAAACTAGGTCTGCTATATATCAGATCCCTCATATCTAAGGCTGTCATTGTTACCAAACTCTTTACTGATCATAATTTTGATGCACTGTGTCTCACAGAAACGTAGACCTGAAGAGTATTTAGCTCTAAATGAAGCCATCCCGTCAGGCCACAGTTATGTACACCGTCCTCATCTAAACGGCCGGGGTGGAGGTGTAGCAAACATCTACACCAGTTCTTTAGGAATAAACCAGAAAGCAGGCTGCACATTCTCTTCTTTTGAAATTCTGTTTCTTAATATAAGTGATCAATGAACAAAAAAACACTTGTTTTCACTAATTACAATCTACAGGCCTCCAGGGTCCTATTCTCAGTTCTTACAGGAATTTGCTGACTTTTTATCAAGCCTAGTAACAATTTCAGATAAAGTAATAATTGTTATTGAGATTTTAATATCCACCTAGACAAACCAGGACCCACTAAGTAAGGCGTTTTTATCCATCTTAGACTCGTTTAGTATCACTCAGAATGTCATGGGACCAACTCATTACTGCTATTAGCTGTCTGTCTGAACCCACTGATCTAGATATTCTGACCAAATGCTTGGAGGACACTTTTCACTCTACTTTAAATAAGGTGATCCCATTAAAAAGTAAAAGAATTAGGCAGAAAACCTTGCTCCAATGGTACAATGCCTGGAAGGATAGCCTCATAGACTATAGAAAAGCTCTAACTGTATTACGTTCAGCTGATCTGTCTTCACTGATTGATAATAACAAAAATAATCCAAGATTATTATTTAGCACAATCTCTAAATTAACCAAGAGTCAATCTGCGACTGAACCCCAGATACCGTTAGCTTACAGTAGCAATGAATTTCTTCAATAATAAAATTGAAATGATTAGGCTAAAAATACAAAATGCACAGTTAACTGCTACAAGGGTACTGCCCCGTACAGCTAATGCTGATCTAGAGCACAGCATAACTAATGCGGAGAGGCTGGAATCTTTTACTCTACTCCAACAAACTGAGCTATTTCAAATCATTTCGTCCTCAAAATCATCTACATGCATACTAGATCCAATTCTGACTAGTTTACTCAAGAAAATTCTGCCAGAAATAACCAAGCCTTTTCTGTCTATAATAAACTCATCTCTTAGCCTTGGTTACGTCCCAAAATCTCTTAAACTTGCCGAAATTAAAACCCTTAATTAAGAAACCTAATCTTGATCCTTATGAGCTAGCAAACTACAGACCTATTTCAAAGATTCTAGAGAAAGCTGTAGCACAACAGTTAAGTTCATTAACTGCACAGGAATGACTTACATGAAAAAATCCAGTCTGGATTTAGGCCTCATCATAGCACTGAGACAGCACTAGTGAAAACTGTAAATGATCTTTTAGTATTGTCTGACAGAGGAAACTTATCCTTACTGGTTCTGCTTGATCTTAGTGCAGCATTTGACACAATAGACCACTCCATCCTACTAGATAGGCTGGACAACCTTGTAGGAGTAACAGGAAAAGCTTTCATGGTTCAGATCTTACTTAAGCGACCGCTATCAATTTGTAAATATAAACGGTCAATCATCTACTCACACAAAAGTAAAGTCTGGTGTTCCACAGTGCTCTGTCTTGGGACCTATATTATTTACCATATACATGCTACCACTTGGTACCATAATCAGAAAACATAACATCAATTTCCACTGCTCATTTCACTGCATGGCGATGACACGCAATTGTATATTTCAGCTAGGCCAGATGATCCACTTCACCTTAATAAGATAGAGGACTGTGTAAAAGACATAAAAGACTGGAGGTCAAGTAACTTCCACCTACTCACCCAAAACAAAAGTTCTTCTTCTTGGTCCCAAAACTGCTAGAAGCTGTCTGCTGTCTGCATTACCACTTAATCTTAATAGTTTATTAGTCACACCAGCTACATCTGTAAAAAGTCTTGGTGTCATGATCGATTCTGATCTGGCCTTCGATGAGCATATTACTAATATTACCAGAATAGCTTTTCTACATCTACGGAACATTGCTAAACTAGGAAATGCCCTGTCCCTACAGGATGCAGAAAAGCTAGTTCACACCTTTATCACTTCAAGGCTGGATTATTGTAATGCCCTGCTTTCTGCTTTCCAGCAAAAGCCTTAACAAACTTCAGTTAGTCCAAAACGCTGCAGCCAGTGTCCTTACAAGAACTAGAAAGTTTGACCATATCAGCCCAGTCTTATCTAACTTACACTGGTTACCAGTTAAATTCCGCGGAGTATAAAATTGTCACCATGTCACCTTAGATCTCAAAGTGCAGGCTCTCTATTAGTACCTAGAATTGACAAAGTTACATCAGGGAGCGGAGCCTTTTCACACAAGTGAAAACAGTCTGTCTGTTCTGTTTGCCTGAGCTGAGCTGCTGCCCATCCGGTGTGGTCTGATGCTGTAGCTACATCTGCTCTGACTGGGAGCCACTGCTTGCCTTAAACAACCACAGAGCTCCTGGCTGTCCTGCACCGTGGAAGCTTGGTCTGTGTCCTGCTGACCCATCTGATGACCCAACTACTTAATTACAGACTAATCAGATATTTATTCCTCTCCCTTACAAACACTGAACGCTCTGTTCCTTTGCTTGTCTTGTTATCTGGTGTTGACCCGAGGAGGATGGGTTCCCCTTTTGAGTCTTGGCTCCTCTCAAGGTTTCTTCCTTTTGAACTGAGGGAGTTTTTCCTTGCCTCTGTCGCCCTTGGCTTGTTCACTGGGGGCTCGGACACCAGATTCTTTGTAAAGCTGCTTTGTGACAAGATCTGTTGTAAAAGGCGCTATACAAATAAATGTTGACTTGACTTGACATTATTGGGGAAATATGTGTATTCACTCATCCTTTCTCTTGTTTTTTTTTATCATTTTGTTTCCAAGAAATGTCAGTGATCAATGCTGAAGTTCTGCAAAATGTGTTGATGTCTAGGCCCTCACAGTAAACAAAAATGGTTTTAGCAACCTTTCTACAGTGAACTGGGCTGACCTTCTGATCTTTACTTGTCCAGCGAACACCCCTGAAAACAGTAACTTATGTAAGTATGAAAGCTCTTACGGCATCTCATTAAATTGAACTAAGACACTATGCTGAGTGTTCTGGAGTCTCTGTCATGTGTGAGAAATACATCTTACACTGGAGAACAGAAGAAAAGCTAAACGCATACATAACAAGTTAACTGAAATATAACGTTGCTTAGCATTTACATGCTGGTAATGTGACTCAAATGTGTGCATTGGTTCCACATGAAAGAAATATACTGTATTACATCAACACAATTACTGTGGCAATTTGGCAAGAATTGTGTTAAAGAAATATATTTTCATGTGTAACTGGTAGTTTTGTTCAAAGCAACAGTGTACATATTGGATTGATATGGATATTTTAAACCACTTCAGTGTCTCAGTACCATCTCACTGTGCCATAACATCTTATTTATAAAGGTGCAAAGAATGCAAAGGTAGCTTCCAAGGTACAGTAATGGTCCTAATGGCCAATTGTGGACCTTAAGTAAGTACAGTACATTCACTTTCCTAGAGGAAAGGTGCATATTTCTGCCTTATCATAATTTATGTTTTTAGAAAATAAAAATAATAATTCTGGAGTCCAGACAAGGTTTCATATTATCAATGAAATGTGGTCTATGTTAGTATCCAAAGGACTAAGATGTACTCTTCTATACTGAGAGTTTGCTACCTTTTTCATGTGAGTTGATGTATAAACATATGACATACGTTAACACATCATCTACAGGGAATACACTTAAATATGTCAGTTCTGTTTATTTGCTTAACATTTTAGGAAAAAATAAAACAGAAAATATAAATTGTGCTATAGCTCTCTCACAGGCCTCAGTTTATTTTTAAGTTTTTTTCCCCTTTCGTGTCAAAGTAACTAGAGCTCTGTTGAACTAAACAGGTTATCCTGGTTTGTCAGCTGAGTGTGCATGCAATGAGGATGCCAGATTCAGATTACCAGCATGTTTCTACAGTTGCTACGGGCTAGGAAAGCTTTTACATTATGTAGGTGTGTTAATGAAAGAGAATTCTTATTCACACATATTGATATAATTTGCCCATTCGGGTCATTTTTGAAGAATGTTTTACAGCTAAATAAAACTGTATACTCAGTCTACTCTTGGAAATGAAATATCTATATCCACAATTAACAACAGTTATCCACAATTAACATAGTCAGTGCATTATTTGCTGGCTTGTCTAGAACATTACAATAGTTATTGTTGTTTTAAGTTTCCATTGGACTGAAGTAAATGTGACCACTACAGAGAACAGTTCTTGCCTTTTTTCTATCTTGTCTGTTACACTTCATACCGTGGAATGGGCATGACACAACACAAATAATTGTACTTTCAGAACTCTATATTTTCAATTATTCTGTTGTACCATTAGTTTATATAATGTTGTACAACATTCTATTTGGATCCATCCATCTAAACTTTATTTAATGTTTACTTAACAAATGTTCTGAGTTCACATGACTGTTGTAAAAAGTGAAAAAATTAAGCTGAATTAAACATTACACAACATTTTCCAATTGGAACTCGATGATGTGGTTTCTCTTTTAATATGCTAGTCTTAACCAGTATCTTCCTGAATGCAGTTTTAATACTCAGCAACCAGTTTTTGGTTAATAAAAACTGCTTTACAGGAAGCAGGCATATGACTAGAGTCACTCAGGTGCTCAGTTTACATTTAGAAAGTTAAAGGAGAGAAGGTTTAGAAATAACTAGTACTGTAAATATAAATACTCACTATGTCTTGGTGAACATCATCTCTGTTGTTTTCATTGTCATAAGCAGGAACTGTGTTCAACTTAAGTCAGAGTCACTTTGAACTGAACTGGTTCATCCTGCTCAGCCTTTCAAATGATCTCACAGGAGGTGGAGAGTCCAGGATAAAGGTTAGAGTAAAGTTTGAAAAACACTTAGAGAGTTAATAGACCTGAGAAAGTTATTTTATTTTGACATGCATTCATGGGCATATCATTAATATGTATTCAGGTGAAGCCTTTTACAGAAGCAGTGCAGTAATGAACAGAGATATGTGTATATGGTGAATTCTCTGGTGTATTACACTCACTGAGCATTAGTACAGTACAGTAAAACACAGATAGCTGCTGAGAGAGTTCCTAATGAGTGCTTGTTTTACCAAGCGATTACTAACTATAGTGCTATTCAAATGAGATTCTTTTCCCAGGAGGAGATGGGGTACTGTAATTTTGCCATCTGACCTATGTTTTTGACCAGTTTGTGCAGGATAAGACATCTCAGGCTATATTAGCAGTGCCTACCCAGTTTACACCCTGACTTCAGACCAAAAACACATAACCATACACAATACTTTCAGCTGCTCACAAGTACTAAACCTGCCCAAATATTACATTTAGTTCCCTAATTCTTCAGCAATGTACCATATGGCCATCGGTATGTCAAACACATTGGAATTAAGAATCAACAGTAAACATCCCAGTATAAAATTATTTTACATGTTTTAATGTTTGGAATCACAAAGGCAGGACACACTGGGTAGATGTAGGCCACAGAGAATACAAGAACGAGAGCCTCCATACTTCAGTTCCCTCATAATATGTACAGCAGAAAATTCTAGTCAGTAAATTCCAGTGAAGGTTCTTTACTGACGTGGGAGTGTGAAGTAAAAACTTGAAAAGAATGCCAATACAAGGTACTTCCTTTTCCTTTTCCACTACTTGCTGCACATGTGACTAGGAAGGAATTTTCAAGCAAATGTTTAGATTTATTAACTCATGGAAATATCAGCAAACACTGAGCTTCCTAATATATTAAGTACATCTGCTATATCTAGTACCATGTGGAGTCCTCTATGGACATTTATCTAATTAAATCTAATTAAATAATATTGTTCCTGCAGAGGCAGCACTTGTCACGAGGGGCCCTCGATTTCTATTTATCAATTACTATTTTCAAGTTTTTTTAATGTTGAAAATATTTACATTTTGAAAATAATAGTAATTTGAAAAAAAGGTGATGTATGCTGGTTTGTCTAGGGCTCCAACAGACAAGCAAGCACAAGCAAAAGGTAAGGCCATCTCCACACTCATTTAATACACCAGATGGAGTAGATACTGCTTTTGTAGTCGTACCCAAACTCTCCTTAGCTCAGTCCCCACTGTCTTGTGGTCATTATTTGCTTGTGCAGCCATCATTTCAAAATGTTTCAAACTCAAGTGTTGTTGCTTTGTCAGTTCTAAAAGGGGCACAACATACAAATAAACAGCAAAGAGAATAGCAAGTCTAACGAGACCCTAATACAATAATCTCATGACACAATCATGTATGACACAAACTTCCAGGTTCATACAAAATACAATGAACTAGAAAATCTTTCATCTTTCATTACCATCTTTTACACTGAGGAGGCATGTAAAAATTGCATTACAATTCCATTCTGAAAAGGGTTTTTGGAGCAGAGGTTCAGAAGTTAGTAGGTTTTAAGGGCCTCATTTGTATAATTAAAGTCCAACATGAAAATTAAAGGAATGTAATACTTTTTTTATCACAATGAATAAAACACACATTAATTTTTGTCAAGTATGTGAGAAATATTACTGTCAAAGTAGTTGTAGTATTGTTTTATAGTATTATAAAATTAGTGACCAACACATGAACTTTATTGGATCAATATATTTTATTTATTCAGGCTGACGTTAAATACAGCAATTTCAATAAAATCAAAACCGAAAACTTTGCAGCAGCATTATAAATAAAAGGAAAAAACAAGTTTTACATACAAATGCATATGATGAATGTAAATTTGGATTCAGTATTTTGTATTACCACCTAACACAAGCAAAATAATACACTACAAAAAAGAAACCCCATATACACCCATCAGCCACTTCATCGTATCCACACTCGCTGTCCAATTTATCAGCTCCATTGATCATATAGGACAATGTGTAGTTCTACAGGTACAGACTGTAGTCCATCTGTTTCTCTGTATACTGTGTTACCCTGTTCTTCAATGGTCAGGACCCCCTCAGGACCACCACAGAGCAGGTATTATGGGTGGTGGATCATTCTCAGACAGCAGTGACACTGACGTGATAGTGGCGTGTCAGTGTGCATTGCACTGGTATGAGTGGATCCGACACAGCAGTACAGTATGAAATGTTTCAGTTATTGGCAGTATTCATGTAGTTCTGTTTTCCAAGGTCACTGTCAGTTCTGGTATGGCTAAACAGACTGTAACACACAATCAGATGTAATTAATAATAATAACAACAACAATACCGAACAATTTTTAACTCACTAGTGTCTGAATATGACTCAGTTTACTCAATCTCGTAAAATATAAAATTACTGTAACATAAATGTCAAGTATATTTGTTAATCTAAAGTATAAGGTAAATATAAGGTAAGTATAAGGCAAGGGGCGTCATGGCCACTCACAGTAATTTCTCCAGTTTATACTGTGGATTCATCTTTAGAGCAGAGAGCAGCTTCACTTCTGAATCTCTTACTGAATTCCATGTCAGATCAAGTTCTCTTAGATGTGATGGGTTTGAATACAAAGCTGAGACCAGAGCAGCACATCCTTCCTCACTAATTCCGCAGTTAAACAACCTGTGGTTAGAAAAGAAAGCTTTTCATCCTATAAAACATTTTTGAGAGTGGAATGAGTCAGTGTGTCCTTTCAGTACTCTAAATGACATCCAGGACCCTCATATTCCCTGTTTACAGTGATCAATACATGTAACAAAGTTCATGTTTAAGTAATAAAATCAAAAGTCATAATATCAAAAGTTTTAACCCCTCAAAATTCCTAAGCCTATAGCATCCTAATGCTTAATATTCAATCATAAATAAGTAAATCATATAATAAACCAATAAACAAAGCAAACTGGTTCTTACATTATAGGAGAATGAAGCTTGGACTGTCAGTGGTGCATATGAAAACAATATGGTGTAAATCAAAGATAAATTAATTTCTAATTTTTTTTATTATTATTATTTACGTATGTAAATGGGAACACACAAACAGACAAAGCTAGCTTTTTGTCATTTGGAACTCAGTGACTCACTTCAGTTTCTCAACTTTGCAGTTTGGATCTTCCAGTAAAGCACAGAGCTGTTCTACTCCTAAGTCTCCTGGTTTGTTCATGCCCAGATTGAGCTCTTTCAGGTGTGAGGGGTTTAATATCAGAGCTGAAATCAGAGCAGCACAATCTTCCTCACCCACATTACACTTATAAAGACTGGAGAAAGAGACAATGAGAGAGAGAGAGAGGGAGAGAGAACAAAAGAGAAAAAGAGAGTTAGCTACAATTAACATACTTAAAAACAAAAGACAATTGAAGTATCGACCAAAACTCATGGCTATAACTAGGTATGAGGACACAGGGACTCAGACCTCAGTAATTTTTAGAATTTTTTTTTCCACTTATCTCAATTTCAGGGAAAAGGTAGAAACAGTGCCAGTGTGATAATGTGGTATTCTACATAGGGATACAGCCCTCACAGGCCCACCAATATAATATTTAGAAAGAATATTTATTATGCTGTTTTTTGTGAAAACTGTCACTATTGTGTTGTGTTACCTTATTGCCTGCCTATCAACAAGAAATATTACTGCTTTCTGAAATACTAATACTGCTTTAGTGAAATACTAATAGCTATGGTTTTGGATCGTTTAGAACAGAATAGGTGACCTGACAATTCAGAGCACACTGGGCTCATTAGGACTGGATGCTTAAATACACAGGAGATCTAAAAGAACATTTCAGATAGAGGGTAGAAACAGATATATATAGTATTAGAAAATGCGATTTGGAACAGTGAATTAGATAAATCTATTCTAGTATACCACAAAAATAAAATTATGAACAATGAAAATTGTTGTGGAGCAATAAGTAAAATGACTAAAAAGCACTCCTCTGCCCTATTGAGGATGCCCTCACTTTTCCAATTTTATGCTGTTTTCAAACATAACGAATCTTGCTGGGGTATTTTTTGTTTTGTTTTGTTTTTGTTTTTGTTTTTATAGTTACTAGTTATGATCATATTTTTCAGTTTCAAAACATTTATCCATGTCACGCCAGCTGGTTCTCCTCTCACCTCCAATCTCCCAGACTCTATTTCCCATAACCTACCACCCGATGACATTACTGTCACATGTCCACAATCCTCCAATCCTGTTCCGTTTTCCCGATCTAATCACACACACCTGTTCCTCATCTAGTCTGTTTGTATATATACTCCTCTCTCACACTGGCTCATTGTTAAGTATTGCCACTCTGTTGCGTACTGAGTGGTGTCTCCCTGTTACTCATCTTGTTTGCTGATCTGGTTTTTGACTTTTTTCTGATTATCTGTTTACTCTTTTGTCTTTGCCCCTTTTGGTACCATTGCTGATCTGACTGTTTGCTTGGTTTTGACTCTTCCCTGTTTACTGACCTTGTCTCTGCGTTGTCCTTTTGTTATGTTCGCTTTGTTCTTGTTCCTGATGTGTCTGACTACAAATCTACAAACCTCGCCTTGATTTTAGCTCAGCACTCATCACAATCTGTTTGTCCATCAACACAATCAACTGTCTTGGTCATTCTATTACTTTATCACTGATGGAGAAGATGTGGAACAATTGTTGCCTATTTGGATCACTTATAATCAACAGAGAAGCCTGAAGTGGATTTGCACTCAGCAGAACAAAGAACAATGAGCTTGAAAAGGCTGTCATATGCTATGATATGTTTTAAAGAAAGATCAGAATTGTCCATGCTGTGGTTTCCTCTGTGTTTTTTGATGGATGTGAATGCTTGACAATAAACAAGTTGTGAACACCTGTAATACTGTGTTGCTAAACATTTGGACAAACTGCCTTATTAAACAAAAAGTAATAATTTATGTGATGTACAGCTGTAGCCACAAATAAGAGATTCTGATCAATTGTTGCCGCTGTAGGAATAGGAAGTCTGACCTTAGTTTTTCCAGTTTACAGTGTGGATTCTTCAGTCCAGCAGACAACAGCTTCACTCCGGAATTCAGTTCATTGTAACTCAGATCCAGCTCTTTCAGCCTTAATGTATTTGAGCTGAGTACCGAGGCCAGAACATCACAACTTTTCCTAGTAAGATTGCAGCTATTTAGGCTAGAAGAGAACATATACATAGTTCAATTGTAAAATTTATTATATTATATTTGCAGTACTGTTTTTGTTTGTAAATGAACACTTAATGCACTTAAATGAATTAATTTAGAAGATATTAAAGCTAGACGCTGTATGAAATAGAAACATTTAGGCTACCAGAAAACAACTAAAGATTTAAATGTTTCTTTTAAAATCTTTCCTTTTCCTGCAAAGTTTCACACCTATTACACACACCTTTAATACCACAATACCACATGATAAGAGATTATTTTACCTTAGTGTCTCTAGCTTACAGTGTGGGCTCAGCAGCCCCTCAGAGAGCAGTCTTACTCCTGAATCCTGCAGTTCATTGTTAGTAAGATTCAGTTCTCTTAAATGTGAGGACCGTGAGCTGAGAGCTGAGGCGAGCATTGGACAGCTTTTCTCAGTAAGATTACAATTGCAAAGCCTGAAAGTGAAAATTGATAATTGAAAAATAATTAGGTGTGTGTGTGTGTTTTTTTTTTTTTTAGCATTACACAACTTTACCAGTATGTGTTGCTCTTGGCCCCAACTTTTTTCATATGTGTTACTGGCATCAGATTTAAAATGGACATATATTTGTCAAAACACATTTCTCAGTTTCAACATTTCATATGTTGTCTTTGTATTATTTTCAATTAAACATAGGGTTCAAATTATTTGCACATCATTGCATTCTGTTTTCATTTGCATTTGGCACAGCATCACAGCTTTTTGAGAAATGGGGATGTATTTCTTACATTTGATAAACATTATTAATTTATCCATTTAATAGCAAATTGAGAAATACTCACCTAGCTTCCCTACATACTTGGACCACAGGCAATAAGTTCTGGAGGCATTCGTCTGATGCGTCATATTTATTCAGTTTAAACTCCTCATGCTCATCTTCAGAGTTCAGCAACACAAACACTAGAGCTGACCACTGAACAGGAGAGAGCTTGACTCCATGGAGGCAACTGTCATTATTACCACTCACATATGCTTGGACCTCCTGCACTAGAGAATTGTCATTCAGTTCATTCAGACAATGGAAGAGATTGACTGATTTTTCTGGAGACAGATTCAACTTCAGTTTCTTCTTGATGTGCTTGATTGTGTCCTCTCTGTGAGAGCTGCTTCCTGCCTGTGTCAGTAGGCTTTGCAACAGAGTCTGGCTGGACTCAATGGAGAGACCCAGAAGGAAGCGAAGGAAAAGGTCCAAGTGTCCATTCTTGCTCTCTAAGGCCTTGTCAACTGCACTCTTGAGAAACTCAGACAGTGTCACCTTATTTAAAAGGCCAGTCTGCTCAATGACTTGCAGTTCTTGAACATCTCTGCTGATGAAAGATGCAAGCACATACAAAGCTGCGAGAAACTCCTGAACAGTCAGGTGCACAAAGCTAAACACCTTCCCCAGGTGCAGCCCCAGGTCTTCTCTGAAGATTTGGGTGCACAATCCAGAGTACACTGACATTTCTCTGATATCAATACCACATGACCTGAGATCCTCCTCATAGAAGATCAGGTTGCCTCTTTCCAGCTGTTGAAAAGCCAGCTTTCCCAGTGCCAGGACATGAATTCTAATTTGGTTTGAAAAACTTTCACCTTTACTTTGATACTTTATACTCCTTCGTTTGGTTTGGAAGCACAAGAAATGTGTGAACATTTGAGTCAGAGTTTTGGGGATCTCTCTACTTGTTGCTTGACACAAGATTCTCTGTAGAACGGTGGCTGCAATTCGACAGAAGACTGGAATGTGACACATGATGTGAAGACTTCTTGATGACCTCATGTGTGTAATGATTTTGTTGGCCATACTTTGATCACGGATCCTCTTCCTGAAGTATTCCTCTTTCTGAGGATCACTGAACCCTCGTACCTCTGTTACCTGGTCCACAAATTCAGAAGGGATCTGATCACTTGCTGCTGGTCGAGATGTTATCCAGAGAAGAGCGGAGGGAAGCAGATTCCCCTTGATAAGGTTCGTCAGCAGGACATCCACAGAGGCTGACTGTGTTACATCAAATAAGCTCTCATTGTTCTGAAAATCTAAAGGAAGTCGACACTCATCCAGACCATCAAAGATGAACATGATTTTATAGCAATCATTGAGAGTCAGTGTAATATCACTTGTTTCAGTGAAAAAATGATGAAGAAGATTCATCAGACTGAGCTTGTTATTCTTCATTAAATTCAGCTCCCTAAAAGGAAGTGGAAATATACAGTGGATATCTTGATTTGCTTTTCCTTCAGCCCAGTCCAGAACAAACTTCTGCACAGAGATCGTTTTACCAATTCCAGCAACTCCTTTAGTCAGTACAGTTCTGATTGGATTGTCTGGTCCAGTTAAGGGCTTAAAGATATCATTGCACTTGATGGATGTCTCCTGTGTCACTGGTTTCCTGGATGCTGTCTCAATCTGTTTCACCTCATGTTCATTATTGACCCCACTCTCACCTTCTGTGATGTAGAGTTCTGTGTAGATCTCATTTAGAAGTGCTGAATTTTCTTGTTTTGAGATCCCTTCATTAACTGTTTCAAACTTTTTCTTCAGTTGTAATTTAATTTTGTTATACGTCTCAGGTGCTAGTTCTGGCAAACAGAAAAAGACAATACCAATACAATGTGTTAATATATACTTTTAAACAACTATACTATATACTATATAATATACATATATAAAGGCAGCCATGACAACATTGCTACAGTGTCAAGCAAAGTGTCAAGCAACCCTGGTCAAAACGTATGTTGCTATGAAAAATTAAGTGAGTAGAGGGTAAATGATCTACAAAATGTGCAAGTTAAAAAGGGGCATTCGTTTCAACATTAAGTATTATTACTATATTCTATTGTTTTGTACAATTTTACAAAATCAGACTAAAAAAAGAAAGGAGCACCATGCAAATGTTTAGGCATCCCAAGCCATTTGAGTACATTTCACTACTTCCTGTAGCTCGCAGTGGCCGCTCTGGATAAAAGGGTGCTTTTTGTTTATCTACGAGTGTCTTTTTTTTCAACTTCTTTGGAACATGGACATAAGAACAACCGGTGTCCATGTATACGACCGTCAGACACTGCTACACAACCGGAATCAACCAAATAACATCATAAACGATGAGCTACGGGAGACGCTATGCGGTTTCGGTCTGCTACGGCAACCAGCCCCCCAGATCGCGGCCTCACCTGTAACCGGCAGCCGAAAGAGGGGGCACCGGAAGCGGTGCGCAAGACTACAGAAGTGCGGCAAGCGGGCTGGAGTTCGTGCTAGGCTAACAACAAAGCCAACTCGGCCAGCTCTCCCGTCTATCCTGCTCCCTGGAAAATAAACTGGACTGCATCCGACTTCAGAGAACTACACAACGGGAATCTAGAGACTGCTGCGTCTTTGTCTTCACGGAGACGTGGCTGAGCGACAGAGTTCCCGACGCCGCCATTCAACTGGACGGGCTAACTTTGTTTCGTGTCGACAGAAACTCAGCCCTGTGCAGTAAGACTCGTGGTGGAGGACTGTGTGTTTACATCAACACAGAATGGTGCAAGAACTCTGTACTAGTCTCTAGTTACTGCTCATCTCTAGTGGAGTTTATGATCGTCAGATGTAGACCTTTTTATCTGCCGAGGGAATTCACCACAGTACTGATCATCTGTGTTTACATTCCACCCGGCGCTAACGCTAAAGATGCGCTCTGTGAGCTGTACAGCGCTATCAGCGGACTTCAAAACACACACCCTGATGGACTGTTAATCTGGCCATCAGGAGCCATCTCTGCTCTTCAGGACTGTTTTGAGCACACTGACTGGCAAATGTTTAGGGAGGCTGCAACCTACAGCAACACTACAGACTTGGAGGAGTACACTTCATCTGTGACCAGCTACATCGGCAAGTGCATAGATGATGTGACTATCTCCAAGACCATCACCACACGTCCCAACCAGAAGCCATGGATGACTGCAGAGGTGCGTGCTCTGCTGAAGGCTAGAGACTCTGCCTTCAAAGCAGGAGACAAGGCAGCCCTAAGGAAAGCAAGGGCCAAACTGTCCCAGGCCATTAGAGAGGCAAAGCGCGCACATGGTCAGAGTATCCACAGCTACTTCAGAGACAGCGGTGACACACAGTGCATGTGGCAGGGCATCCAGGCCATCACTAACTACAGGACAACACCACCTGCCTGTGACAGTGATGCCTCCCTTCCAGATGCGCTGAACGACTTCTACGCTCGGTTCAAGACACAGAACAGCAAGGAAGACCACCCCTCCTCCCGACAACCAGGTGTTGTGCCTTACAGCAGCTGACGTGAGGAAGTGCTTCGAGAGGCTTGTCATGAGGCAAAGCTGAACCTACTGGGCCTGAACACTTCTCTCTGTAACTGGATCCTGGACTTCCTGACTGGGAGACCTCAGTCAGTCCGGATTGGACGAAACACCTCCAGCACCACCACGCTGAGCACTGGGGCCCCCAAGGGCTGTGTGCTCAGTCCTTTGTTGTTCACCTTGCTGACTCACGACAATGCACACAATGCACAGCTCGAACCACATCATCAAGTTTGCGGATGATACGACGGTAGTGGGTCTCATCAGCAAGAATGACGAGTCAGCATACAGAGAGGAAGTGCAACGGTTAACGGACTGGTGTAGAACCAACAACCTGTCTCTGAACGTAGACAAAACCAAAGAGATGGTCTTCAGAAGGACAAGGTGTGACCACTCTCCACTACACATCGATGGCTCCACTATGGAGATCGTCAAGAGCACCAAGTTCCTTGGAGTTCACCTGGCAGAGGATCTCACCTGGTCCCTCAACACCAACACCATAAACAAGAAAGCCCAGCAGCGTCTCTACTTCCTGCGAAGGCTGAGGAAGGCAAATCTCCCACCTCCCATCCTCACCACATTTTACAGAGGAACCATCGAGAGCATCCTGAGCAGCTGCGTCACTGACTGGTTTGGGAACTGCACTGTATCGGATTGCAAGTCCGAGAAGATCATCAGTATCTCTCTCCCCACCATCACAGACATTTACACTACACGCTGCATCTGCAAAGCAAACAGCATTGTGGATGACCACACACACCCCTCACACACACTCTTCACCCTCCTACCGTCTGGAAAGAGGTACAGAAGCACCCGGCCCCTCACATCCAGAATGTGCAACAGCTTCTTTCCCCAAGCCATCAGACTCCTTAACAACCAGAGTCTGGTCTGAAAATTGCACACATTTCAGTGACTGGACTGAACGCACACACACAATCTCATCTTTTAAATCTGTCTACATAAACTTAAGGAGTAAAATGTTTACATTTATACCAAATATTGACATAACTGCTGATAAAAACAATGTTCATCTAAAAAACTGCACTTTACTGCTCCCACTACCAGTGGGCTATCTCCCTGTATTTATTGTTTGTAAATTGTCTTGTGTATCTGTTGTATTTATTGTTCTATGTAGCACCTTGGTCCTGGAGGAACATTGTTTCGTTTCACTGTGTATGTTCGTTTCACTTCGTTTACACCACTGTATATGGTTGAAATGAAAATAAAAAAACTACTTGACTTGAGCTCTTAGATAATGTTAAGTAAGGTCTCGGACACAAAGCAGGACTGGATGGTAAGAGGGTGGCAAATTGTTTTCAGGTAACCATTTCTTCAGTTCGTAATGTAGTTAAGAAATTAAAGTTGAAGTCTGAAAGACCAAGAAAACTTTCTGAGAGATCTGCTCATTAGACGGCTAGAAAGGATAATCAAAAACCCTGTTTAACTGATTTAGCAGACTCTGAACTGGTGGTGCACTGATCTACTGCGCAGTGATACCTGCACAAATACGACCTACTTCGTCACCACAAAATTCAGCATCAGTACTCTGCACAAAAACATCTAAACAAGCCAGATGCCTTTGAAAACAAGTCGTGCGGGTTTGTGGCTGCAATGAACAAAATGTATACTTGGAGAAAAATGGAGCAGAATATCTTGAAAAGAACATTTCTCCAACCGTTAAGCAAAGTGATGGATCTACTATGCCTTGGGCTTGTATTGCATAGGGAACATTTCATTGGCACAAACACACATCAGCACCCACAATGGACTACCTTAAGATGCACAAGCCAAATGTTTTGCCATATCACTGCTTCTTTAAAAACAATGGACTGTCTGTGGTCAAAATGTAAATGCAGCAGTAGAGTGCTAGGGTGCTTACTGATCAACAGGGTATTAGCAAGGTCTGTGTGGTTCATGTTCTTAAGGATGTGCAGTGTGATCTCCAGTGTCCCTTGTCTAGCACAGCTTTGATTCTCCTTCTCCTCCTCTTCTTTCTTGCCACCTTCCGAGTAACCTGGACTCAGCAGCTTCTTGAATCTATCCAGTTCATTCTTCACCAAAGAGATGAACTTGTGTTCAAGTTCCTGAAATGAGACACAATTGTGAGGTTCAGATTCAATAGTGGGATTGTCATAAAGAGGCTACATCAATGTGTGTGTGTGTGTGTGTACAGCTAATAATAAATCATTACCAAACGTTATGAGTAAATTAAGCTCATTTGAGTGTGTACAGTGATCAATAATACCAAATCTCTAGAACAAGACAAGTATTTCTGTTGTTTAGGTCTGGAAACTGCATGCATAAAGTTGTGTTCATATACCTTGAATATTGACTCCAGGCATTTTCCACATGAATTCTTTAATGTCTCATGTTGTCCACTGTGGGCAAAACATATGTTCAAAAACAAACAAACAACAAACAAACAACAAACAAACAAACAAATAAGTAATCATCGCTCTAGTGTATGATGATACCTATACTGGGGTTGTTTCATGCCATCATTCCCCTACTTCCCAATATGTTATTAATAACAAGTAATAATAATAATAAGTATGAAAAATAAGCAATTTCTCTTATAATTATATAATATAAGTATAATTCCTGCAATCGTGTAAAATTTCCAACAGTGAGCATTAATATTCAGTTAGAAGGCAATTAGAACCTAATATGGTAAACCTAATAGTTAATAAAACTTAATAGTTAATAATAAAACTACCTAATAAAATAATAAAATGTTTCATTTAGAAATAAAAAATAAATTATGGTTGCATTAATTCAATAGATGTTTTGTTCTAATTATTTTATGGAAATCTTTCATGTGGGCTTCTAGGTTTGAGTAGTGTGAAGTGTGAAGTGAGCTTTTAATGGAAAATTTATTTCTCAAATAATTAAGTTTTTCATGAAAAAATTATTTAGTTTTGTCTTTCTGTAATAATCTTTACCTCCATTCAGTAGCGCAAACTCCTCCTTTGAAGCTTATAGGTTGATTAAGTGACGCTGCACTCTCCATGGACATACAGCTGTGATCTGATAAGCCAGATATCCTCTTCTGAATCTGACTGAGATATGAACAGTGCATCAGAAAAGATGTCAGAATACTAGAATACAAAATATAACGATGTAATATATATATATATAATATTGTTTTTTATAAGTAATTTTTTTGTTCTCTTGAACTTGATTTCATTCTCATACATCATTCTATCTCAAACTTCAAAAATCTGGGGTTATCCATTGAATGGTCAGTCTTTATGGATAAACAGCTAGATGTGAAACACATTGAATTATCCACATCATATAACACAAAGGACACTGGCGTCTGAGATACACTTACACTTACCTTACACTCTTATTGCACTTGTTTAGAACATTAGTAAGACTTTAGTTCATGCTGCATAACACTGACAATACCTTGCCATAATCATGTCATAGCAGATGTCATTTGTTGTATTGGTTTGTCATATGTTCAGTAACTGTGTCATGTTAATGTTAACTGTCATGACAGGTGCCATAATGTTAAAAGTCATTACAGTGTATATAACATGATGGTTACTTAGTTAGATAGTCAACTTAGTTAGTAGCTTTTACAAATACAATGGCATGTCATGGCACTTAAGGTAAGGTAATGATAACATGATACTGTTAGACCACTGAAAATAATTGTTATGACAACTATGACAACATATGACATCAGGTATGACATATATGGCAGTTAGCTAGGCCGGATAGCTAGCAATTAGCTTCATTTGCAGTCATTTGCAACAACTACAAGCACAGGATTTGATTTAATGCCACAACTTCCTATATAACAATATTTATGAATATATATTTCTTTGTTTTCCTTTTTTGCATAATTTATTCTAATTATGTTGATTGTTTTGAACAGAGGCCAAGTTTAAGTCCAATTGATGATTCAAAGCATGCTAACCTTGTTGAGTTGTCAGCCATTTAATTCTTAAAAGCAAATCAACCAAACTCAAAGAAACACAGCATAGTAAATACATTAGATTTTTTTTCAATTTCTTGCGAGGTGGGCTTGGGCACACTACTGTGCCAGAGGAGCATTAGCATTTTGTTTGTTTATTTAAAAGACTGTCTGCCTTTCTCTGAGCAAATTTCAAGCAATCCACTGTGGTTTACTGTGGTCTACTGTGGCTTTCAGCGTGTCTCGACTGGCCTTAACTCAGCTCTATTGACCACAACAGCAAGGTGAATATGTAAAACAGAAAAACTGAACTTAGCCTATCTGTCCTCTCTTTCCTATATCACATGACATTTTTGTTAGGACAATTTTAAATGTTTGCAGTAAGTCTTGTAAGGTATTGTAGTTTGACTGTTTTTGCTAAATCACCATGCCTCCTGCAGCAGAACAGAAAAGCATTCCAATTCAACCCCCACTTTTTGGAGTGCAGGGCACATTTGGTGCTCTTTATGTGTGGTCTTTAGTGTGGTGTTTTTTTTCATGTAACAACAATAACAAAATTAAACAGAATAAATATTTAGGAACTACCTAAATTGTTGTAAAGCACTATACACATTATACAACATTATAACACATACAACAAAAATACTGCGTGATCAGTTTTAATAGATATGATTTTCAGAAATCCACTTACCTCATTGGAGCTTCTGTACCTTTCGATATAGGGAGACTCATGTCGGATGGCTAAAAAACAGGCTGTAAACCAGAGAACAGAAACACAACAGAAAAAACATAAACATGTGACTTGACACATAATAACACATATAATCTGTTTTCAACTTATTATCAGAATGTTGTGGTGTCCAGCTTTATCAAAAGGAACACTGCAAGTTTAACTACTTTAACTACAGCGCTACTTCTTCATCTTCTCTTGTTGGACTAATTTGACTCAGTACTACAGCGACTCACTATCGCTTCTTCACTTCTGAGGTACAAATGGTATTATGGGTTGGTTAACTGCTAGCTAATGTAGATATCTCTGCAACACAATACATGGAGGTCTTTGCCACACTGTCAAAATGGTCATTTCTTCACATTCTGTTGATAATAATCAACATGTAACTGTAGTTAGATTTGGAATGTGTTAAACTAAAAATCTTACAAATTGTAATGTGGTAATATTGGAGTATTTAATATATACTTTAAGGTTAATTAGGAGTGACTGCTTACATGATTTTCCAGTGTAGTCAATAAGCCAAGATATGCTCAGCGTGTAAAGTTCACTTCTTAGGTTTAAAACTGAAGCTAATTAATAATTAATAATAACAAACAGTAATTGTTATTGGACACCTAAAGCTTTTTGGTAAATACATACTCATGACCCGCATACAGGTCTTCATTAGGTCATGCAGATTGGTCAATGTAGTTGAACACTGCGGTCAGCCATTTTAGACAACTTGTGTTGTACCAAAATTGTACAGAAAGTGTTGTTAATTTTTATAGTTCACACCTATGCTGTGTCATTAATCACAATAATGAGTCTGCACAACTTTAATTTGGACTTGGATATTGTTGCTGCTCAAAGAAAAACAAGTATCTCCAAAATTGCTACTTTATAGGAGAGGGAAAAAACCTCATTTACTTTAAATGTAAGTCAATGGAACTGGACTTTTTCGCAAGCAGATGTGGGCCATTTCTGTTGCTCCATTCATCATTATATTTTCACACAATGTAAGCAGCAGTTGCTGTGATCAAATGATGCATAAAAGTTAAAACTGACAAAACTGGAAATACATGGTTTTCTTTGGACAGTGACAATATGCTTTGAACTGGATGATAGAAGTATTGCAGATCTCACTGATTTGGGTATCTTTGGGTATCTTCTGGCATCTAGTGTTTGTTAACCATGTTAACTTTACAGCTCCAGCACTCAAACTAAAGAAGCAATCTTGGTTGATTGACCATATCTAGGCCCAGTAGACAGTTGTGTAAACTGAATTCCTTTGTCTATCAAAAGAACCAAAAATAGTTTTTAAATGCTTTTTAAACAGAAAAGAGTGAACTAAGGAAGGGAACACTTTACATTCTACATCATTAGGGATGCACACATTAACTGTTTAACCATTAATCGACAATAAGAGTTTTTAACTGTTAAATATTATATATATATTTAATTAATTAAAAATGTTAATTAAAAAAGTTTATTGAATGGTAAAAGAAAAATGAGCTGTACATATTGTAATGTAGGCCACTTCATCAAGAAACTCAGCGGTCACAGATCACAGACAAGAAGCCTTCATTTTTGCTCTCCATGTTAACAGAGAGAATATGTGCTTCTGTTTGTTTTGGTTATTGCTCCTCCTGTCTCTGCCTCTTGTCAGGCCCCTCACCTGTCCTTAGTTTGTAGCTCTGCCCCTTCCCAGGTGTTCCTTGTTAGTCCTTGTTCATTTATACTCCCTGTTGGTCCCTTTGTTCGTGCTTGGTGTTTTGTCTCCATGTCTGTTGTTTGTAACCCTGTTCCCAGTCATTTCTTAGTTTGCTAGTGTCTTTGGTTTTGTTTTAATTTGTTCTTTATTAAAGACTTGCATTTGCATCCTGCCTCCTCATCTTGTCCCATGTGACATAGCCCATCAGTGTGGTCTGTGGCAAGGAGCTTAAAATGTAATTAGGCGAGTACCAAGTTCTTCCCTCTTACAACCGGCTGCCAGACTGCGCTCATAACCCCATCTCGCTCTAAATCTAAATCCCTATTCGTTATATAATGGCACAAATTTTCATAAAAATTTTACTTCTTTACTTATTTGAATTGCAGATCCAGATATAATACAAGTACTGACAGCCATCTGTATTTCTTTCTGAAAAGTTTAATAGTGGTCTGCGGATATAACAAAGTGCTGGATTAACAGATTCACTTCACTTTAGCACACATTTAAGAGAAGTGAAACTTTGGCCATGAGAAGAAGTGCAGTTTTCCCACATAATGTTCTTACACTATTCCTGCACTAGAAATCTAGAGTAGCCTGTTTAGTTCATATACGTTTTTAGAGTTGGGCAGCAACAAAATACATGTAGCATAGAAAAAAAATAATAATCAGATTACAGATTATAAAACCAAAGTGATTATCAACAGGACCACATTCACATGCACACTCATCATCTTTTTCCAGAATTTGACATTTTAACGATAAATACATCACATAAGTAATGCTGATTTATATATTTTTTAATTTGGGAAGAAGTCTGGAAAGATGCCGCTAGGAGAGAATCCTGATTAATCCTTATTCAACCAATCTGTAAAAGTTTCAGTATTTTGTTTTTGTTGGCAAAACTGCAAAAACAGTGCTGTTTTTGTATCCTTGGCATATGCTACATCAAATTCTTGTTAAAAAAACCTTTAAATTAATTAGATTCAGAATCTGAAGATAGATCTTGAATACTTCAATATAGTAATTCTTTAAAAAAAATGTAGTAAAAAGCTAATGTAATGAAGTTTTTATAAAGGTACCCTTCCAACCCTGTGTTTCATAAGACGAATGTCATGTTTCATATTTAACCTGCTTCACATTTCACTCATCTGGGACTATACTTCCCTCCAGCCAGCTCTTTGAAGCAAGCTAGATTCCTGTCCTTTCACTGGTCTTACATTTAGGTTTCAAGAAGGCAAACCAAAGACAGATGACTACATATTAGACATTAGGTGTATTTGAGCTCACCAAATATTTGAGCTCACCAAATAGCGTAAACGATGATCCCATATTAAGTGAATCAACTCAATGTCCTTGCTATAATAAATCAACTTATACACACAGAGGAATAAAGTTAATATTATCATATTATTTCTACTCACCTGTTAAAAAAAGTTAAGCTGGAACTGCCTTCAATGAGTGCACTGCAACACAGTCTTCAAGCATATTATATAGCAGGTTATACAACAAACAGCACAAGACAATGCCGCTAAATCATCCCTTAATGCCACACTTCAGAGTACCTTTTAATGATATATGCCAAAAAAAATCCCCACAGACGCACAGTAGTTCAGTAATCTCATGATCCAAAGGCATAAAAAGCTGCAACTGAAAATGGCATACTCAAACTGAAAGTAAGAAGAGGATATGCGATTTCTGTACTTTACTTCTTCAGTCATGGTTTCATAGGATGTTGAGGCAAGTCATGAGACATTTTAAAAATGAGAAGACAAGGCCCATCATGCAAGAAAGTGGCTTTGCTTGGCAACCAGTTGAAAAGGGGTTGGAAAATGTAAAATAGCTCTTAAACTTCAGTATAATTAGACAAATAAGAAAACAATAAAGTGCTACGAAGTGTACATCAATAAAAAAAACTGATAAAAAAGGAATGTGAAGTATACGTCCCGTACCCAGACCACCACAGACTGCATACTGGAAGTTACCTTATCTAAGATTGAACCACAGATTTCAATGGGAGAAATACGACAATAAGACTGAAAGGCATTTACATGTGACATCAATGCCACAAATGTACTCACCTTTTAATAACAACCTAGAGCTAGTGCAGAATCTAGAATTATAAATCTTTCTGTTGTTTATTTCCTGGTTCATATGTACAATACCCCAGCTTTTCAAAGTGGTCTCAAATTTCTGAGCCTCGCTATATAACTGAAACTAGTGTTTGGTAGGCCAGATCACAGAAGCCACGGTCCAGGCTTGTCCAGGAAGTGTTACAAACATTAGGCCTTTACATAAGTGTGTGTATATATATATATATATATATATATATATATATAGATAGATAGATAGATAGATAGATAGATAGATATATATATATATATAATTTTTAAAAGTTTGGACATTTTGTAAAGAACAAAAATAATAATATTTCATTTTCTTGTTTATTTGACTGACAAAAGTGCACAGAAAATATTTCAACTGGTTTTCCCTGACTGATAATTGATGTCTGTGTACGAGGTCAATTAATTGTTTTTAAGAATTATTAAGAATTAATGGAGATATAAAGCTGTTTAAATCTGTGAATTTGCTATATAACAACGCCAGTAATTTTCTGGACAGCAATACCTGAATTCGCCAGTAGGGGGAGTAGAGGGCAGTAGGCGGAGCAACCGACTCTCTTCCTCTTCATTCATTAAATGCATGTTGAGAGGAGAGTTTGTGTGGTGAAACCTCTGTCCACATTTCCTAGTTTTTAGGTGAGAAATACTTGTTTAAGAGTCCATTTCATTGTTTAAACTGTATTACATCTAATGTTAGAGCATATATATGTTGGAGGATTTTTTCTGTTTTTTTGCATGTTTGTACATATGCTAGCCAAGTAAATGGTTAATGGTGCTGTAGTTACCTAGCAGCCATTTTAGCAAATGTATATACTCTGTTCGTGTTATATGAGCCTTTGTACTGTGTAGTGGAGTTTTTGCCCATCGTCTGATTCTCATGTTTGTGATGCACCATACATTTTCAACAGGAGATAGATCAGGCCAGTCGAGCACAGGGACTCCGTGTCTATGAAGGCAAACTGCTGTAGCACATGCAGAATGAGGCCTGACATTGTCATGTCTCAATGCTAATGGCACCTTCACACCAAGGTTATAATAGTTTTGGATTTTTCATTATAGTTTAGTTTTATTTCGTTGTGACTTTTCTTTCTCTAATTCAGTTAGTTTTAATTCGTTTTCAGAGTGGGTTTGCTAGTTTTTATTAGTTATTATTAATTTTTATTCCTTATTTTTACTTTAGTTTTTATTAGTTCTAGTATTAGTTTTAGTTTTTTTCGTACTTTAGGTTATTTCTCAGGTGCAAAATTCAAAAAGGTCTAAGTAAGTATTGTGTAATAAAAACTCAACAAAAGATACCGTTTTAAAAAATGTACTGAATTACTGCTGAACAACCAACTGTCCACAAAGACTGTAACAGTCCACAAGAGCAAAATGTGTGTAATACAGCTGCTGAAAATAGTCAATAGACTAAGGACACACATGAACATAATAATATAAACCTATTCCTGAGACACACATCAGGGAGCTCAATCTGAGAAAAACATAAGCAAACTCAAAAATCCAATAAACTCAAACTAAATAAAAATTAAACTACAGGTTTGATTCATTTTTGACCAAACAATACAATAACAATACTGTACCTTGCTTGTATATAACATCAGAAAGTGAACACAGTGAATGTTTTGGACATTCTGTCAACACTGTAAACAAAAACAAAGAAAGTCCTTACATTTGAAGGAATCAGCTGTCTCAAATACAGCTCTTTTGATTGTGTGTGTGTGTGTGTGTGTGTGTGTGTGTGTGTGTGAGTGAGTGAGTCAGTGAGTGAGAGAGAGAGAGAGAGAGAGAGAGATGGGTGTACTTCAGTCAATCAGCAACTTCTTGTTGATCTTGAGGAAAACACGCTGCTCCAGAGATGTGGTTGTTCTGTTCCTCAGGCCAGATGACAACAGTCCACACACAGAGAAGATGCGCTCCACAAAGGCTTGTGAGGCAGGGGCACTAACAAGATCCAGTGCCACAGGGGCAAGTTTTGGATAGACAGCCTCTCTTGATCTCCAGAACTGCAACGGTGTCTCATTAAAGACACTCTGTTTGACGTCATCAACATACTTCTCCATTTCAGTCAACAGACTGTCGGTCCCATCAGGCTGATTTGTCAATGACACATTGACCTCCATACGAGATGCAAGGAAGCGGTATTTCTGGAGGACAGTAGAAGGGGAGTCTACTGGATTTTGAGTGGCAATGACATCATGCTGAGAAGCAGTAGCTGGGTTATACTGAGCTGCCAGGTTCTGTTCTAAAGACTGTGCTGCCCTCCTCAATGGCACCATGTCTGGTGTTTGAAGAATCAGTGAAACACTAGGATCCAATAGGCAGGCTGCTGCTGGTGTAGCATCAAACTGCGGTGAATCAGGACTAAGAATGGCAGCGAAACGTTCTCGCAAGGACTTCAGCAGCACTTGAGCTAACTGCTTCCCAGCAGCAGTAGTCGTCAGGTGTGCCTCAAGGTTGAGCAGGCATGGCACTACATGTGAGAGTGACTGGCTGTCTCTCTGAAGCTGGTCTGTATGAATGGCAAAGGGATCAAGCAGCTTGACCAGGTTTTCCAGCTTAGCCCAATCGCTTGTGAGAAGTGTATCCATGCCCAACTCCTCAAGTACTTGGTTTAGTTCAGTTCTGATCTCCAGCAGTCTTCTCAGCATATCAAAAGTGCTGTTCCAGCGTGTGCTACAATCTCGGACCAGAGTTTTGCCACACTTTTTGATCATTGCTTCATTTGCCACTGACGATTTCCTCACAGTGTGTACCAGCTTTCTTGCTCTTGATATGAGTAAATCAGCATTTGGGTGCTTCATGGCATCTTTCAGGGTGAGCTGAAGGGTGTGGGCCAGGCATGGCATTCTCTGGAACTTGTTGTTCTCACCCTCATCTGGCAGGTCAAGTTCTTAGCAAAGTACACAGAGAGAACAGACAAACAAATAGACCATTTATTATCATCAAATATAAAACACACAAAATAATAGTACAGTTTAATAAAGGGTGCCAATTTGTTTTTAATATTGTATCTTTATAATGAATCTCAATATTAGATATGAAATCACGACATGACAATAACTATAATGTGAAAATTGTACATTTTATGTTTTAATAGATGTATACCCTTTGGGTTTTAAAAATTTGAACAGGCTTGTATCAGTATGACTGGTTCACTGAGTACAAAAACAGGTGTTTTTTGTTTTTCACGTCAATAATGATAATGACTTAATATCTTTAGCCATTTTGGTTTTAAAATAAAAAAATAAAATAAATGGCCCACATTTTAATGTTAGCCAACAAGGTTGGGAAGGTTGCTGTATATACATGACAATAATTAAAGAAATCAAGTACATGATTTCCCTTTCTCTTTTTTAATATCAGTTAAAGCTTACAGTATATAATTGTGGTATGTTATATCCAAATAAAAAAATCAATAAGACAAATGTATTTTGCACTATAACCACACTCACCGAGGTTTCCAGTCTCTGCGATCTCATCATCCTCCTCGTCTGTCTCCTCCGACTCTGATTCGACCCACAATTCACCCAGGCGGTCTCCGGCACCTCCCGGCTGAGCCCGTGAACCATTTGGGGACTCCTCACTTTGTTCTTGGCTTCTGTCCCTAAGCAGCCGCACAGCTTTGACGACGTTGGAGCCGTTATCTGTCACAATGAGCAGCACCTTGTCTTCTCCTATACCCCATGCATCTAATGTCTCATCAATGCAGCGAGCAATGGACTCGCCGGTGTGTGGGTGCTCCATTCGGTGTAGGTTAAGCAGAGCATGGTGAACCTGGCCTCCGGGTGGATGATAAAAACATGCTGACACACCCATGAAAGATGCTGTTAATCCTCTCTTGCTCCAACCATCTACACAGAGGGTCAGCTTCCTTGCGTCCTTTATGATCTCCTTCAGTTTGTGCTTTGCCTTTTCCATCTTAGCTCCAATAAGGTTATTCACTCTTGCAGCACCGGGTGAGTTGAATTTTGGTTCGAGTGAAAACGTAACTTTTTGAAGGCAGTTGAGTCACATAGTCGTGTGGATATCCCAGTCTCAATAAACATATTTACCAATGCATCCTCCCGCTTGCGGTGTTCCTGTGTATTAACTAACCAGCAGCTATTTGGTCGCCGGTGAAAGCAGTCCATTATGGTTGTCTCCTTCCCGGTGCTACCTGGCCGGGATGTGGCTTCTCTTTCGAGCGAGCTACTCAGAGAGGCTAACTTGTCAAGGTACTCGCAATTAGCCCTCTTGTGCGAGCTTCTCAAGTGGACTTTGAGATTCGTGGGGTTTTTCCCCTTAAGAAGTGTTCCACATATTTTATCATCTGTTTCCACTACGAGACACTTGCTTTTATCTTTCTCGCAGTCATATTCAAAGAAATCCCATACAGGACTCTGCCGCTTTCTACCAACTTTTGCTGTCGTCATCGTGCAGGCTAGCGTGTTGGGCAGAAGCAGACTGTAAGCAAGTGCCGTCGCGGACCATGAGGTGCCGTACGGTGCCGGCAGCTAACGTAAAACTGCTCGAGTGGAAAAAATCGATTTCATGTCAGTCCACAAGGCTTATAAATAAATTGACAAACACGAAAACGAAGGTTATTCTAGCTGTAATTTCAGTACGTTTTAGTTAGTTTTGTAAAGACATAATACAGTTCCAGTTAGTTATCGTTTTGTCTTCTAATTACCGTTTTTATTTATTTCAGTTAACGAAAATGTTTTTTCAATTTCAGTTCTCGTCATTTCGTTCGTTTTCGTTAACGATAATAACACTGCTTCACACATACGCAAGTCACCCATGTTGTGGATGGATGGCCCCCATTTCATTACAGATGTTAGCCTTTGCACCTTTTGCTAATAAAGGTTTGGATAGTCTATTTCATCTTTCCACAACAACTTAATGTCAATTTTATCCCAAAAACAAGCTGAAACATGGTCTTATTTGACCACACATTTCCACTGTCCTTCTCAGATGAGCTCAGGTCCAGAGAACATGGCGGCATTTCTGTATAGACCTGATATAAGGCTTTCTTCTTGCATAACAGAGTTTCAATTTGTATTTCTTGAGGAAGAGGTGGTCTGTGTTAAGTGACAACTTTTTTAAGTACTCGCGAGCCGATGCAGCTACAGGTAACAAAATGACCATTTTGACAACATGGCAATTTCTCAAGTGATGGCATCTGACCGGCTAACCGGCTAATGAACAGGTTTTATCCACAAGCTATCATATATATCTTCTCTCTCAGATTATCCTTGTCTAATATAATGTACATATCAGAGAATTTCTACACAGACCCCTCCTGTCTCTATATATTCTGTATTTTGTGTATTTATTTAATATATCTCTTTGTATATGTCTTTATTTAGTATGTTCAGTTAGTATGTATATTAATGCTGCCCTGCTGTGAGTAATAACCTGAGCCTCACCACAAGCATTTCAATGCATGAATGTCCTGACATGCTGTGCAAATGACAAATAAACTTGAAACTTGAACTTGTTATAGGAAAAAAAATCGCATCTCACAGGCTGTTATGACAACAAACAATATGGCATCTCTCAGCTTATTATTTTTAATATTTGCAATATTCATAGATGATTTATGCAAATCACTATTGCTAAAAATATAACGTTACACAGCCTAAATGCAGTTACTTTTGCATTAAATATTACATCCCATCACAAGCTCACTGTGAGGTTGTACTTCTCAGTAATATTTGGTATAGATAGACAGATAGATAGATAGACAGATAGATAGACAGATAGATAGATAGATAGATAGATAGATAGATAGCCTTATACATAAATAACCTTACTGAAGTAGTACAATCTATTTTTTAACAAGTGGGTGAAACTACAGAAAAAATGGTCAGATTTCTTGACGTTACATTTTTTAAAATTAGCAAGTCCCAGAATCTGACACCAATCATGACCAGCAGATGTTGGTCAGATGGCAACGCTGTTCTCAATCTCAGCTGGGTCCAGGTAGCAGTAGGGCAGCTCCTTTCCCTCGTTCCTTTTCTTTATTTTCTCACTCAGTTCCTTCAGCTCGTCTTTCATGGTGGTAGCCAGAGCCACAACATCAGGCTCGGTGAAGTACTCCTCCGTGTGGTTACCCAGGGATACCTGAGACGAGAAGAGGAATAAGCAGAGGAGCAGTTCCTTCAAGAAGTAGCTTTGGCTACTTGCTAACAGTGAATGGAAGCTAGCAGTTAGAATTCAATCATTCGCATAACTCTAAGCAGCTGGTCATATCTTATGATTATTATGATTACCATTAACTATATATAAATACACTAATGTCTATAATTACAATGTTTCAGTGTAGTCTCCAACAAAACATTCATAATAAAATTATGAAATTTACAGCCATACTGACCATTGGTCGTTCTTGCACTGTCTTCTCTACAGGTCTACAGTTATATTTGTATTTCTTGTATATATTTCTTGCCTCCTTGCAAGGTGAGATATTTATTTATATATTTATCCATAGTGACCTGTATAGTTTATAAACAGTTGACAGTTAACAATACTGATGCCGGTACCTACCCATTTAGGTTTTTCATACTTTTTTTCATACTGCACTACCCTGTGTTTTTTGTATTTGTTTTACTGTTTTACTGTGCTGTTTTTGTGAAACCGCTACTGGCTGCTAAATTTCCTTCGGGATCAATAAAGTATCTATCTATCTATCTTTAATAGCATGCTATGATGAGGCATTTTGTATATTGTCTCTGTCCAAGGAACAACAAGCATCTCCAAAATAGCAGCTTTACACTAGAGGGTAAAAACCTAATTTCACTTTAATGTAAGTCAATGGAACCAGACTGGTTTTTTTTTTTCCCAAGCAGTTTTGGGCCATTTCTGTTGGTCCATTCATCATGAAATTCCCCACACAGTGTAAACAGCAAGTGGCAATGTCCAAATAATGCCTAAAAGTAAAAAGCCACAAAAATGAAGATACATGGTTTTCCTTGAACAGCAACCATATTTTTCCCCCTGTGGAACTTGCTCTTCTGGTAATTTTCCTTTAAACCACAAGAGGGTACCAACTACACAACTTTCTGCCTGGAAAGCTGCTGAGAAACTTACAAACTCCTCTGGTTTCCTGGTCAGCACCCAGGTGGCAGCCATGCTCCTCACAGACGCGTTTACATCAGGCAGAGTCTGTAACAGAGTACTTGCAGTAGCATGACCTTTGACCCTTCGGGGAGGAGACTGCAGGGAGATAGGACCGTTTGGCATCCAGCCCCCAAAATCAAACTTGAGAGACAGAGAAAGATAGAGCAAGAGAGGGGTAGATGTGGGAGAGATATGGGTTTTGTTGATTTTATAAGTCACTTTTAGTGCAGAATTCTTGTTCATTTGTTGAGTTTAACACAAAGAGAGAAAAAGATAAAACAATATAATATAAAAACCCTGCAGACAAAAAGAGTTTAGACCTGCATGGAATTCGTATTGGTCCATGTACTAGATCATGCATCATGTTGGTCATTTGTTGTGTTTCGAAAAGGTTTTTTCCCTCATATATATATATATATATATAAAATACTTGTTGCACCTCCACCAGCACCAATAACAGCTGTGATTGGATTTGGCATGTACTGCTGGACAAGTTTCTGGATGTAGCCACATCAATGTTCAGACACTCTTACATCAAAGAATTGGTCAGTTGGTCCAGATTTGGTGGATGCCTTCCCTGGCACAATTCCGAGGAGAATTCCTTGTAGACTGAGATTTTACCCACTGCTGGTAGACCCGTATGACCGTACGCTTCCATACACCTGCAGATTCAGCTATTTCCTTCACACGCGCTTTGGCATAGCCAAATGCAGTCACTCCTTTTAGCCAATCAATAACATTTTCCACACATGGAAAGAGACATTCACTGTACCACCTCTTCTCAACCTATGAATCCCGTCACTTACACCCGCAAGTATTTGGTGACAATTTTTTTGTCCAGTGACACACACAGACACACACACACACACATATTTGGACGACATCCTGCGTGAATGTGTTTTACCTGCCCATTGTTAACTGCAGAGTGTTGTGCCGTCGCAGTGAATATAACCATGGTGACAAACTTGACCAGGTCATCCACTGAATGGAAAGCTTTTGGAATCTCTGAAGGGTGGAGAGAAACATGTTTTATGAGTTCATTTCAGCGTTTCTCCAGTTCTGGTCCTCAAGTCCCATTTTTCCCAGTCATCCTTCATTAGTGGTCTCTTTCTGAGCACAGAGCCACTCTTAACTGAACATTTTTGGATTGGTGGTCCACTCTTAACCTAGCAGTGACACCTCAGCAACATCCATATGTCTGATACACCCATACCAGCACCACACACACATATACACGGTCAGTGTCACCAGTCGGCCGAGATCCACCAACTACATAATCAGTATCTGGATGGCAGCAGCCCCGTGGTCAGAAACTGACTAATGATGAAAGGGATCGGTGGGACCTGATAAACCGTTCAGCAACAGATAAGCTACAGTCTGTTACTGTAGAACTACAAAGTGCACCTCTATGGTAGGTGTAACTGATAAAATGGCCAATGAGTGTAGGTACAAAACTAACATGAACTCACTAATGTAAGAACTACATACTCACTGGAGTCATCGTTACTCAGGAAACCATGGACGAAGATGTCTGCAATCCACTGCTGAAGTTCTGTGTCCAGAGTCAAGTCAACATCTGACGAGTAATAATACTTCAACACACCTCCCACATACCTCAGGGGGAGAGAGAGAGAGAGATTTTTAGATTTTTAGAGACTTTAAGGTGACTTAAGGCTGGATAGTTTTTGGTTGGTGGATGATTCTCAGTCCAGCAGTGACAGTGAGGTGTCCAGCAGCACTGCTGTGTCTGATCCACTCACACCAGCACAACACACACTAACACACCACCACCACGTCAGTGTCACTGCAGTGCTGAGAATGATCCACCACCCACATAATACCTGCTCTGTGGTGGTCCTGCAGGGGTTCTGTCCATCAAAGAACAGTGTGCCAAGAAACACATGGACTAAAATGCATACCTGAGAGCACTACCAATTTTAGCTGGAATCTCCCTATATTTAACCCTTTCTCCCACTGTGATCCCGATTGGTCATTTTTCCTGCTAATCTTCCGATTTCACAGTGAATGTAATGGCCGTTTCTCAGTTTCTGTGTGGGATGCGTGTTCCCAACCCAGAGGCAGAGTTAAGAATGCCCAAACAACCCTGACACTAGCTTTATACAGATTTACTGCTTTGTAATGTCTTCTGGGTTTGCCAAATACTAGAGGGCGCTATCAAGTCCAAAATGCATGTGTTAATAAGGAGCATTTAAGCAGGGTCACACTTTAGGAATGCTTAAACAGTTTTTATATCCAATAATTTATTAATTTCCTGAACACAGAAGAGCACAAAACATTGAAAACCACCATTATATTTTCAAGTACTTTTGAATTTGAGTTTATATTGGTGCCTCATGAACATTCACAATGTCAGTGGCCGGAAACAGCCAATCAGCACTCAGTAGAAGTGATGCTAGTGTCCAAAACCTGTTTGCTGTAGGTAAAAGGAAGTATACAGATACTGTAAGTCCTGGGCAAGCGGTTAGAAGATTAGTTTTTAGGCGTTTTACTCCTCTTATCCCTATTCATTGCAGACTTGGTTGTGGGCGCCACCTTGTGTTTTGCAGGCGTATTTTTGATATAACAGGGGAAATAGGAAGTGACCAGGCTCTCCTTACACCAGCTCTGTTTATCCTTGCTGCTTTATTTATAATGAAGTATTTATAATGAATTTGAGGTAAGATTGTTTAGCAGGTTCGCCTGTACAGACACATATAGGAGAGCTGTATTACATCATGTCCATCATACCATCTGGTCAAGTTGGTTACCATGGTTACATTCACTGTGCACAACACTCTGCAGTTAATTATGGGCAGGTATAACACATCCACACAGGCTGTGACCAGAATAGGCCCTACATTAGTACTGTGTATTTTACTATGAGCTATAAATTTAAGGCTAATTAAAAGTCATTATACTTCCACACCTTTTTATTTACTCTATGAATCTGCGGTGTGGGGACTAATGTTGGCAGGTATGGCCACTTGTAATGGTAGAACTACAAACTCCTGCTCCTATATGGTCAGTGGGCTGATGGAATGGACAGTGAGTGGAGATACAGGGAGGTGGGTTTAATGAATTGGACACATACAGCAGATTTGCTAAGCTGTTCTCCTAAGACTTATCAGAGGACAACTTTTAAGTTTGGTACTTGGTTAGTATGTCCCAGACTGCTTGGCCATCATCTCTGTAGTAGAAGTCTGGTATGTCCTTCAAGCCACGTGCCTCGATATTGTCCGGCAGACAGAGGGTGCTATACCGCAGAGAAACCAGAGCTTTCCTCAGCAGCATCACTATTCCTTCCTGACTCAATGCACCATACTGAGAGAGAGAGAGAGAGAGAGAGAGAAGAAAAGTAGAGATGGATTATATTTTGGTTGTGATGACATTAATATCAGCACTCAAATGTGTCTGAGTGTGTACCTGGTTAATAAGTCCCGTCTTTGCTATCAGTCTCTCTCTGGCCAGTGTGTTAATGTGCAGAGTGTATTGCATATGAGGAATCAGCAGCTGGCAAAGAGCAAAACAATAAAAGAAATGTTGTTAGTTTTATAGTATGTTACTGATACCAAGCAAATATGGACCACCAATTTCCAGAGAGTAAATGTATATCTGTATACAACTGCCAACTTTCTTTATGATTTTGGTTACATTTATGGCCATCTTATTGCTTTTGGTTACTGTTTGGTTGTTTTGGTTACTGGTTGGCTAGCTCAGGTTACTGTTTCAAACAGCCAGACAACTAACTAAACTGCTAAATTCAAGGGGTGGGAGCGATTTAGATATAATTGCTAAGTACTGAGTCTCAAATTCAGTCAAAATGTTGTCTGCTTAGATGCTTAGATGCTTAGTGAAAAATGCTGTGAAAGTGTTTTTCTAGAAGGTCCTAGAAGTCTGGAATGGCTCCCCCGCCTGACCATTGAGCGTAGCACATTAGTTAAGTTAATAAAATTAGCTTTAAAAAAACACCTTGTAAACTGGGTGCACTGTGGGAAGGTTGCGCAGGGTGGACAGGGCGAAGACCTCGGCCAGCAGGTGAGTTTGCAGCAGGTGAGCATTCAGCTGGTGTAGGAGGGCGTCGGCTGTGCGCACGTAAACTTTAGCCAGGAGCCAATCTTCCTTAGAGTCGGCCGGCAAAAAGATAGGGTTCTGTTCTCCTGCCTGCTGGTTACACTAGAGCCAAAGATGCATGAATGCCAATTAAATACGTATATCAGTAACCACAGGATTAGACAGAAAAGTATGTAACCATCCATGGAGAAACAGCCCCAGAGTGAATCATCCATCCATTGTCCCAGACTGTACCTGTATGGCAATAGGGATGAGCTTGTCACTCTTGTTTTTGTAGAGGAGACACAGGGGTGCACCCACATACTGTTTCCGTAGGTTGATGGTGTTGGCTGGCAATCCCTCCAGCAGAGCATAATCGCACAGGAATATATTTCCTTTCTGGAGGAAAAAGAAAATAACCTTGTATTTGTCTTGGTGCTTGTACGGCTAAGCTGAAACCTGGCTTATACATTCGGCTTATGCTTATATTTGAGGTTATTATAACACACTTCAACATGAAGACCTTTTGTATTGTTATGTTGTTGTTGTTGTTTTTTTAAGTATCACAATATCAAATTATTAGGAATTCTTTTTTAGTTTTCATTTTCATAGAAATGAACCTAAGGCATTAGTATGTTCATATTCCAAAATGCACCTCAAAATATGGGGCTTGGTATACTACAGTGGGGACATTGCTGCCCTGCACATGGGAAACTGGGATTCGATTCCCCACTCAAGCAGCACCACATTATATCCATTAGTCCTAACTGCTAGAATTTAGAACCATTTGCCAATTGTGCTTACACTCACACACACACACACACACACACACACATATGCACACGCATGCACACACACGCATACACACACACACAAACAAACTAGGGGGCAGTGAGCACACTTGCGCGGAGTGGGCAGCCATATCCACAATGCCCAGGGAGCAATTGGTGGTTATGTGCCTTCCTCAAGGGCACTTCAGTTGTCAATTCAATTCAGGAGAACCGATAAACCTCCACAAGGCTGGTTCTCTAACCTGTAGTTATTCCTTCCCAGAACGCATTGCAAATAAAGCAAACAGACAACATAAGGTGGAATTTAATGATAGCTGATTCACCAACCACCCTTTCTTATGTAGCCAACTTTCTTACATAGCAGAGAGTCATCACTCGTCCTTGATCTAGAACTTAAACATCTAAACATTCTGTTTTTAATTGTTGAAATGTGTAGTACGTTGTGCTAGCTGCTACTTCATTTGCCACTCTCTGCTCTGCTATCAAAGTTAAGTTATGAAAGTTAACTGTTTCGATGCTCTAGTACATTTAGACTCTTTTATAATAAAGCTTTATAAAAAGCTTCTACCGTGATTTAGTAAGATGATACATATTCCTGAATATTCACTGCATACATGAACAATGCGTTGAATATTCAGGAATATGTACCTTCACCAAGATCAAGTAAAATATAAAATGTAAACCTGGAAATGTGATGTTTACACAAAGACTGAAGCTCCCAATTCACTCCATAAAAATCAAATCACTAAATACCACAGCTGGTAAACGAAAGAGTCCAGTAAAAAACGTACTGTACTACTGTACTACTGCTAGGGAGGGGAGCTCTGTTGCATCACGTCCAGACTCTTTTCTGTCCTGGCACCTAGATGGTGGAACGAATTTCTACTGGGTGTCCAAACAGCAGACTCTCTCGCGGTCTTCAAACACAGGCTAAAGACCCATCTCTTTATAAAACACTTGTGAGTAAATACTAATAGGTGTATATATTTGAAATGATTTGTTTTGGCACTTACACTAGATATCAGCACTGGCCCTTGTTCAGTTGAGTTCTAGACTCTAACATTCCTGTACAAGCTAGGAAACATTCTCTGATGGAACACTAAGCACGGTTGTAAGCCGATCTGGATAAGAGCGTCTGCTAAATGCCATAAATGTAAATGTAAATGTAAATGCCCAACCTTTAGGTAGACCGTTGAAAAAGGTTTATGGCTTGCGTTACTGCTTTAAGAGTGAGAATGCGTTTGTGCATTGGTCCAAAAACGCCATATGAGCTGGGGTGTCTCAAGAATATGAATGTTTACATGTCCTCCTTTGGACAGGCTGGACTTTCTGATCCACTTCCTGATCTAACTGAGAATTCCAATATTGAGTGTTTTCCAATGATTAAATTTATACTCAAGGAAGTTACATTTTAGTCATTAACCTTTAGTTCCTAATTGTCTTTTTTGGAGGAAGTTTAATTAATTAATGTTGGTTCAGCTACTGGACTGCTTTACTGTAGCTCACACCTCTTACACACATAATTTTAGACCAGAATATCTCATACAGAGAAGAATAACGCATTCAGCCACTATGCTGATAGATTGATCGTAGTAGTAGGTTTTTCGAACTTGATACTTTTGAACTCTTTTTACGTGCCATTATCTCCGCTGTCAGGGAACTGTCCTCCATGGAGGCCTGCACCATGTCGTCAGTGACGGGGAAGTTGTCTGGGAGTCTCCTGCACTGGTGCACCACTGTGGGGTTGGCTCCGTTTAGGAACTGATACCCGAAAAATTCGTCTTCCTCCCAGTGAGCCTGCACATATGCTGGTCAGACAGGATGCGGTTAAGGTGCAAGTCTGGTCTATAAGTGTGTGTTCTCATTGTATGCCACAAACTGACCCTATGCAAGTACATGAAAGCAAATGCCAATAGGTGGCTAGTGTATTGCAACTGCATGGCCCTCATTCAATATACTCAGCGTTGTGCAAAGGGCGGATATAAACAACAACAGAGCCAATATAAACCACAACAGAGTTGTGGTGTGTTCACAGACATGTTTTATGGCAATTTTGCTTGTTACGGGGGGAAAACCATTCTTAACAGAAGGTACATTGACCTATGCATATGTCATAGCGCCCCCATCAGTGCACCACAAACATTCCACAATGACTTGTAATGACATATAATTCTGCTTAACTTGAAATGCTTGTGTTCATGCACTTGGGTGAGGTTTTTGGCTTAAGACTATGCAGGTGTTGGTGTCTTAGTGTCTGAGGTGTCTTACAGTATATATCTGTCTTGTTGAAGAGTGCTCTGTCAATCGCCTCCAGACTCTCCCAGGCCTTCTTAGAGTCAGCCAGAAACTTAATCTTCATTTCTGCCCGCCTATATACACATACGTATACACATTCAGATCAGTTGTCCCACAAAGCTGAAGTTTTTGCTCAGCCAGCTAACTTTAATCGTATTAGACAAAAAAAATAATGGCTGTTTGTTAGGTTTGTGAAGTGGTATACCGTATTTTACGGGTACAGCATGCGGTATACTGTAGTGATACAGCATGCAAAATATACTATACACGGGTGAAGTATAGAATATATGCTAGTACAGTATGTAGAATAGAGTATATATTGGTACAGTACACAGTAAATACGCTGGTGCAGTAGGCAGTATACAGTATATATTGGTTATGTGCATGGTATAATTATCCTGCTGCAGTACACAGGAGGCAATATACACTGGTTATGCACTGCTGGTGTATACAGTATGTACTGGTGCAGTATGCGGTATATGCTAGTACAGTATTCCATATATAGTAAATACACTGGTGCTTGAGTATTCTGCTGGAGTATACAGTATGCCCTATAAACTCAGTGTGTGGTATAAAGTATATCTCTGGTACAGTATGCAGTATATATACATCGATGCAGTGAGCAGTATACAGTATATACTGGTTTTGTACGTTGTTTACAGTATTCTGGTGGAGTATGTGATATGAACTCTTGCAGTGTATGGTAGATAGGATATTTCTGGTGTAGTATGTGGTATACAGTATATAATGGGGCAGGATACAGTAACTGCTGCTACAGGATACAGTTTAAGCTGGTGTAGCGTACAGTGCACACTGAATATAGAATACAGTATATACACAGGTTCAGTATACAGCATAAGATCCAGCCTGTTCTGCTGCAGTATGCGTTATATGGTATACATGATGCTATTTTGAACACAGCCTTAATCAGGAAGTTAGACATGCTTCATGACCTCACATCTTCCTAACACTAGTATCAGCTTTAGCATGTGTCTGCACAACTCACGCTATACTGGACATCAAGAAGAAATGTAGTTTTCTGTTGAAGGTGAATTGCAAATCTGGAGGTACATCCTTTGCCTCATTCACATTCAAAGTGTGAGGCAAACCTTCAGCTGTTTTTCTCCATCTGAAACACACACACACACACACACACACACACACACACACACACACACACAGTGTTCTGGGAACTAGACCAGTGTTTCTCAACCCTGGCACCCTGCCCAGCACATTTTAGTGGGTTCCCTGCTTTAACACACCTGCTGTAACTCTGAAAAGGCTGATAAGTTCAATTTGGTGTGTTGGGAGCAGGGACTGAAATGTGCAGGACAGGGTGCCTCCAGGATAAGGGTTGAGAAACACTGATCACTGATGCAGACAGTGACAGTACTCACTGGTAAAATGTCTGACGCTCCGTCAGTTCCAGTTCTCTATGCAGCTTTAACATAGAATTTGCCTCCTTCGATATGGTGACGGCTACATGGGCACACACATACATATAGAAGTGAGAGGTTATGTGACATACCAGCAATATACAGTATATACTGGCTCTGTACATTGTATACAGTATATTGGTAGCGTATACAGTATGTACTGGTTCACTATGCCATATAGACACTTATGGTATACAGTATATTACTGGTGTACAATATGCCATATACAGTATATTGTAAATAAACTGGTGCAGTCGGCAGTATACAGTATATCCATGGTGTGTGAGGCAGGGTGCCTTCAGGACTAGGGTTGAGTAACACTGTTCTATGGGGTCTAAATCTGGATTTGTATGAGAGCAAAACCATCGGTACCAGTCGTAAACATATGGGGCTTGGCCCATTATTCTTTCCCCAGGAGGGTACACTATATTACAGTATACAGTATATAAATTGATTTTCTTTCCTTACCTGTGCCCTCCCTCACGTAGACCAGCTGTCTTTGCTTGAGCCAGCGGTAACATGGGAAATGTAGTTCCTCGTTGTCTGGGGTTTTGACTTGAACCTTACAACAGAACCAATCGTCGTCAAAGAAGGGGAGGAACTGTTCCTTCTCCAGACCAACCAGAACAATCTTCCCCAAAGAGGCCTCAGTCTTCACTGTATACTCTTTATCCTGTGAATAAACACACAGTATTACAACACCACTCAAATATGACGTTTCATGATTAAAATATGCTCATTGCAATTTTAAAGGCCCAAAATCTTGTAAACTTGAATGTTCTTCAATTACATCCTGTTTGTGTACCATCACAAAATCACCTGTTCAGCCTGCAGTGGTTCAGCCCTGCTTATTCATGCTGAACTCGTAGGGAGTGTTTCAACCCAGACAGCTTTTTGCATTAGGCATTATGCAGCAACTCAAAACAGAGGTCATTTACATATGTCAGTCTTAAAGATACAGCAGTAATTCTACAGTGATAAAGGTTGGAAAAATGCACATTTTAATATTAGTTTGGTCTGAGAGAGAGAGACAGAGAGAGAGATAGAGAGGTGTTACTGTCTTTCACATAATAACTACTTATCAGGGTTTCAGTTTCAAATTCAGCCACAGATAATTTTTCAATTTGAATGTCAAATTTAGGGCTTAACCATCTCAGCTGTAAAAGGTCCTATTAACGTCCAGGTTTAATATTGATTTAAAAATAAATAAATAAATAAATAAATAAAAAACTGTACAGTATTTCTCAGTACTGCAGTGACACTGACGTGGTGGAGAAAACAGAAAACTTGCATACATTTGCAGATATAAGCATTATATTTTTATATTAAATTTTTAAAAATAATATTCAAATTCAAAGAAAAGCAAATCTCTGCCAAATGACGACCTTACAGAGGAAGACAAACACATTTACGTCAATATAAAGAGATTTTCTTCTACGCAATTTTACTCTCACAATCATTAATATTTTGGTCACATAAATAAACATTACTCTTTTCTGTACAGCAACAATACATTATATATAATTTATTCTTGTTCTAGTTTTGCATACAAAAGAATAACATTGGGGTGGAGATCTCACTTAGGGACCCAAATGTCCATAAATGGCCCTGATATTGACGAAAATGAAAAACTGTTTTTTTTATTAGCTGAATGACTGTCAATTCTACAAACACCAATTGCTGCCGTTTTCTTCATTCAAGATACCTACACTAGACCTACAAACTTAAAGTCAATGTTAAATTTCTGTCTTTGAAATTGCCATGTAAATGCATTACTCATAGGTAGTCCAACCGCAGTTTCTAGAGCTTGTTCATTTCCAAATCCATGTTTCGGTTCATGTAATGTGCTCTATAATTGTATTTAGATTGATTCCGTCAGCCCAGAGCGTGAACTTACCGGCTGATTGGAGGTGAAGTCTCGGCCCTCGTTGAGGAGGGTACGCTCGCTCTCTCCTTCACTGCCAATCAAGGTGATGAAGACGTTGTCCAGTGTTCCTCCCCCGGTCATCTCCCCAGTCACGATGCTCACCTTATACTCAACCATCCTTCCAGTCACTTCGTTAAAGTAACTACAGCCTGCCGGACTGGTTAATGATGGTTCAGCTTACAGCTCCAAAGATAACTGAACTGAAGACTTGTGGTGTGGTGTTGTCAAGTGGTAAATGGCCACAGAAAGAAACTTCTGATTACTGTAATGGACATGACATAAGACCATTACCTCAGCATATGCAGATAAGGGCCTATTAGCCATAAAACAACACTACTGGCTGGTTAGAGAGCACCGCCTCTAGGCTTGTGTGAGCTCTCTGTTCTGCTGTGTATTATCTATGATTATTTGCAGGTTCAGCTCCCTCAGGTAATAAGTGTTCGAAATGAGAGCTGAGGTCAGATCTGCACAGCCTTTCACTGTGAGATTACACGAACTGACACAGAAATTTGCGTCATTAAAGTCTTAACCAGACAAACAGTTTAGTCGATGACCTCTCAGACGCATCTAGCTAATAAAAGGCCAGTGATCCAAACAGCTCTTTGATCAAACAAGTATAAAGAAACTGACCAGAGATATACAGATCAATAAATGGTCTGCCATTGGTCAAATCATGGACACTGGTGTTGGACAGCAGTTTGAACTTGATGCACCTTTTGACAAAAATAAATGACATCTGAAATTTGCAATAGGATTACGGACACAACAGATAAACTGACAAATAGTTTTTCATTAAATTTAATGTTAATGAAAGTAGTGCCCTTAATAAACAATAACAACTTCCACCAAAGCAAAGACAGTGTCACTGTGACCACATGCTATATGAGTATTAATAGCACCCCCTTGTGGAGAATCCCCACAAAAGTGAAGAAATGTTAGTCACAATCATGATGTCCTCATGAGTTCAACTGAGTATCTCTGGGATGGAATGAGCTATTCAATTTACAAAACAGTCCTGTGGTCACCAATCATTATCATGAATATGATTTGACTACTACATGCTTGGCTTCTGTAGATTTACAAATTAACTAACTGTATAATTAATTACAGGTTTTATGTTTAATGCACAATTGAACCTAACCTCTGAACCACTTTCTTTGATATTTAAATGTCTTTAGAATTCCCACCTGATATATATAATAGCATGATTTTAATGGGATTTTAGGGCCTGTCTGCTAATGGCTATCACCACTGTATGTAATGGACTTTCAATTAAAATTTGGAAATGATTTAATGTCAAGTAGAAATTGAGAATATGCAAAGTCAGTGAAGCAACAGACATTCATTTATTGTTCAATGCCTAATATATTAACATCTGCAAAGGTTTCAAGTGCCACCCTCAAAACTGAAGGCATAACAGATACAATAACAAAAAAAAAAAAAAAAAAAGTAAGTGAGTGAAAACAAAAAACGAACTTGTGCATGTAAACAGCAATCCAGTAGTTTTCCATCCTGGTTCTGTCCCATACGTTTTATCATGTTCTGTTCTCCAACATATACACTTCCAGTTCAACTCTGAAAGGCCTGGAATAATCCCTTTTAGAGCAGGAAAAACACTGAAATGTGAAGAGCAGGGGTACTCCAGGACCATGCTTAGGAACCACCAGAACAATCCATCACTGAAAGAACAAAATCCATCAGTGCAGTCCCAGTTTAACAATCCGCTCTCTCGTGCAAGTCGCTAGGCCTGAAAAAGAAGCAATATCAAATTAATTCAGAACTACATAGATCACCAGCTGCACACTACAAAGGCCTAGAACTTTGCTGAAGATTAGTAGTGGTGATCTAGAAAAGTTTGATTAAATATCCAAATTAATATCCAAATTGCACTATTCTTGTGCTTGGTACCTACTGAACATGCATCTTCTAAGATGAAGTAAATACTAACCATTGCCATAACCTACTATCAAGTTTTCAATATACACTTGTAGATGTGTCCGTGAAAAGAAAATTATGAAATATTGCACTATGAATATTATGTACAAATTATAGATATACAAACTACATGGATTTAAAAATGTGTTGTAAATTATTGCAAGAAACAAAAGCTAAAGTGAAATAAAGATGGCTTTTTAAATCATTTTTATTGAAGAAAAGTGAATATTGACATTTTGGCACATTTTTCAAATAAAGAAAATGGCAACAAAGCAATTTAAAATATTAGTATAGATGCTACTACACAAGTTAAAATACAATATCTGTTAGTTCCTAACCACTGCTAGAGTGCTTAGTCTCTCTAATTCAGTCTTCACCAACCCTCATCCTGAAGGTCTACTTTTCTGTGAATTCAACCACCAACTGCCACAACTGCTCCAGCTAACTTCAGAGGTCTGTGATTGGCTGAATCAGGGTCATTGACTTCAGGTTAAAGAGAGGGGCTTCATTTTGGACGCAGGTTGGAATAAAACTCCCTAGCAAAGAGCATCTCCAGGACCAGGGTTGGTGAACACTGCACTGATTGCATTAGCTTCCCTAATTAAAGAAAATAATAGTAATAATAAGCTCACCTTCGAACGCAGCAGAAGAGACAGGGAGAGGATCTGTCCTCCACACGGTAGCAGCCGGAGTTGGGGTGGTCTTTACACTCTGAAATAAAAGCCTGTAGCTCAGAGACAGGCTCCCCCTCTGACTGCTGGTGCTAAACATCAAAATCAACAGGTTTTCTTTCAAGGAGAGTTCAGAAAATGATAATCCGGGGTAGGTACAGTATAAACACAGCAGCGTCTCACTTTGCCATTCGCAAAAATAGATTACCTGTCCTAACAGCTACTTATAAACATAATTAACATTTAGTAACTTTAATCATAAGAAAAAGTGAGAATGCTGCTTGAGGGCGTCTTTATAGGGCTCATTACCTTGATGGTCTCGTAGGTGTCAGTGATTAAGGTGATGAAGAGGCTGAGGACCATGTAGATGAAGAGCGAGACAAATGTGTAGAGGTAGACACGACTGAAGAGCCACACCAGGTAACTCTTTTGCTGCATATCCTTAAAGGTGGCGAACATGTCGTCGCCATTGATCAGGGAGAAGAGGCACTCGGTTACCGTGTTCAGAGAACGGAACTGAGGAGAAAAATAGACAGAGGGGAGCTCAAAGAACCTTTAAATACATTTAAAAAGTTAATTTTATAAAAGCACATTTTGGTGGTTTCCCTGGCAGAGTTTTGAGCATGTTTGAGATGGGGGCAGGAAAAAAATAAATAAATAAATAAAAAAATCACTGTGCAGAATTCCAGCCCTTTCAGGACCTGAATCAGACAAGGGAAGTACTGTCCTTATGCCATGTTCCACTTTAACCGAGAAGTTTATAGATATTTCCAAATTATGGAATTTTATAAACACCATTATTAGTGATGGTTTCTTACCACACATTATCATAAGAGAACATGGGACAGGATGCTTTTTTAAGGAAACTAAACTGGGAATTTCAGGAGGAATTTCAGTGTTAGCTATCTGATTTCTAAGTCACTACAGAGTTAGAAACTAACTCTCCTGAATGCTGAATTGCTTCCCTTTGCTAAACCTCAATTATACCCTATCAAAGTACAAGGCCAGTACTTGCCTTCTCGTGGTAAGGTCCCAGTACGATCCAGCCGCAGAAGCAGTAGCCCAGGTAGATCATGGCAGCACAGCAGCAGAAACGGATCACGTTGGGGAAAGCTGCCCTCAGAGTGATGATCAGAATCTAAAACCCATTCAGTCATGAGGAGGCACAATGTACATGAGCATCAAACTCAAACTCAAAATCATCATCATCCATTCAGTCTCAATAAGTACACTAAAAGCCCTGGACCCAAATCAAAACAATGCAGAGTGGAGTTTCTTGCCATGATGCTATGCTGGTTTTTGCTGTGATGTTCTGAGGACACTGAGCAGACATCACTGGTGTTTATAGAAGCTTACGTTGTATTTCTTGAAGTAGCCCATGTAGCGCAGCACCCCAATCCACACCAGCATGGTGCCAGTGCCCAGGAGGATACTGCAGATGTCGTAACTGGTCACAGCCTATGAATGAGACACACAAGAGGTAAACACACAAACATGTACTGATGACTGATCTAGAGATTCATCAAGCTTCGTGTTACAGACCACTGCTTCATAGTGCTGAATATACGGAGGACAACCTGACAACAGAGACAGACAATCGTCTTTAAAACCAGTTACCTTTTTTAATCAGTGTATGAACGTCAATAGGGCTAAAACACATTTTTCCAGTTCAGCATGCCAGAGGTTTCCAAACCCATTATAAGACGGTGGACGGTGCACAGTACAGTGACATTTAATATTAAGCAGAATTAAATGATTAATGTTTAAACCAAGTCATTCAGAGTGTAGTTTGATGTGAAATGTTTAGTTTTAGAGAAGAATAAAGAGTCATAATGGTGGTGAGGGGAACCAGACATTAGAAGAGATTAACACCTCAGTGATTCCCATACTGGTACCCAGGGACCCCCAGACAGGCCTGGTTTTGGATCCAATCTGATTTCCCATACCCAGGGGTACACTCCCAAACCAAGCATCACATGGTCCACAGAAACTGCCTAGCAACACCCTGGCAAACACCTGTGGTACCATAGCAACACCTTAGCAACCACCTGAGGTGCCATGGCAACACCACAGCAACACCCTAGCGGCCATCTAGGACACCACTGCAGCAACGGACCAACCGTTTGGTATACCACAGCAACTGACTAGCAACACCTTAGCAACCACCTGGGGTACCATAGCAACAACCCAGAAACACCCGAGCAACCATTTAGGATATCATGGCAACTGCTGAGCAACACCTTAGCAACTACCAAGCAATGCTCAAGCTAAGGTACCAAAGCAACTCTACCAATAGTCTACCAACACCCCATCAACCACCTGAGGTACCATAGCAATACCCTAGCAACCACTGAGCTACACCCCCCCGCTCCCCATATCAAACTCAGAAGACCTGTGTAGTTTCACTGGTGGTTTAGATAGTAAATAATATGGCAATGTGTGTGTTGTAGACAAGGTGACCCCTGGTTCCCATGACCACCACTGTAACCACCTCTCTTTAATGAACCAGTTCAGTGACTGGACTACCCAGAAATTTTGAAAACCAAAAATGAGAGATTTAATTTTTAATGATTTGCTACCGATGTATGTTCAAACAGATTTGCAGTAGGGAGAGAGAGCTAATTACTGTGATGAAGGAGAACAGACCTTGAGCTGAATGGTGATTTTGAGCAGCGATCCTGTGATAGTGAGGATGTCACTGATGATGATGAGGATATACCAGCCGTTAATGAACTCCATTCGATCAGACCAGGAAACGCGTTTACCGAAATGACTCTGGAAAAAGGCTGCAAACTCCTACACACACACACACACACACACACACACACACACACACACAGATAAGATGAACTTTAACCCCTTTACATCTCTTTATAACATGTTATGATTCTAGTGTTGAGTTACACTGAGCTGAGCGATTCAATAATCTCAAACAGACGCAAGTGATTTTTGACACCCTGTGACCTGCTGTCGGAAAAATGGTTCTTTAAGGATTCTTTAGAATGGTTACACACACACACACACACACACACACACACACACACACACACACACACACACACATTACATATATAGAACAGATACTCACAAACTGCAGCAGAACACCAGTGTACACTGAGCGCATGCAGAGCACCAGAGACCCCAGGCAGGTCAGAATGATCACAGCATCAAACAGCACAGTGTAGTAGATGTTCTTAGGGGCTGTGGAGAAAAACCATCAAGATTAAAAGAGCAGATGCTGGATTGTTGGGGGGACATTGTTATATCTCTCTTCTCGACAGCAGTGAGTCCTACTGGACATATCTGGAGCAGTAAACAATCCGATATTCTGTTTGCTGTTGGATTGAAAATAAAGACTTTTGCATGTTCTTTAATTATAGACTTGGATGTTAATTTCTTCATCAGCCCAGTGGTACCTTTATATGCACGATATGTTTCATATCTACAGCCACAAAAACACATGATCACGACTTTATTCTATTCACGTTTACATTTACGGAGCAAGTATGTTTCCATTGTAATTTATTGGCATTTCTTTTTTAGCTATTTTGAATTTGAAAATAATTCCACTTCAAGTGAGCAAACTTCTAAATGTGATATTTTTAGTGTTTTTTAATTTGTCCAAATACACATGCAAACACATGGACTGAAATCTAGCTACCGATTTCAATCCTTCTTCTGTATTTATCATCTTAAATCCCATGTGTCATACACAAGGCCCATGGACCATATCAGGCCAGGGGCAACATCCAATCCAGCAAATTTATTTTCTATTTTTCTATTCGATTTTCTATTAACGTTAGCCTGTGCACCACAATCCCCAGCATGCACTGCACTGCAATGTAATGTTCACAGCCCAAGCAATATACACCTATACAACACTTAGCTGGCTAAATAATGCCCAAAAGAAAAGTGGACAAGCAGTAATGTAAAACTTCAAGGTCTACTAGAAGTGCCTATATTTGGCTGTTGCAGTGTTGGCATATTCGTGCTCTGGCCCCCCACTTTGCTGAGGTTTTAAAATATGTCCCTGTAAATGGTTGAGTTTGACACCCTGGTCTTAAATCACCATGAACCGCATAAAAACCTGTGATGGAGGAACTGGAGGATTTTAGAGAAGTTTGAGAGTGTTTACAATCCAACCACCATGGAAAAGGCACGTGGGTGTTTATGTGATGTGTGTTAAAGAGGAAGAGTTAATGAATCATGGAATCACACACTCACAGGCCCCCGTGACCTTCCAGTCTCTGCACTCGTAGATGTCCACGTCGTTGTCCAGATCCACTTGGATCCGTCCGCTGTGGGCCCTGTTGTTAAACCTGATCTGTGGTCACAGAGAACAGAGTATGACCACTAAACGTTAAACCCCAGTTAGAAAGCAGAGTGCTTTAAAACATCAGTTTGGTGGAAACCACAACATCCAGCCAATCAAGGACTTCTGAAGAAGTTCGGAACTAGACTACACACGTAGATCTCCAGGAGCAGGGTGAAGACCACCAGAACACTGATTATTCAACAATTTGGGTTTGCAGTTTGATGCTAATTGGTGGGGTATAGACTTTCATTACCTGTTAACTGATGGAGAACTATCGCTTTAAGGGATTTGTGTTTCAGACAAACCAGAGATGAAGACAAACTGTGAACCCAGACGGGGAAGTTGGACTATTTATGGTTATGGAAAGATTGGTTAGGAAAGAATCACTCAAAACTCATAAGCTTCACCGATTAAAGAGGAAGTAGATAGAGAGGGAGAGCGATAGAGTGAGACACTGTATTTTGAGGGACAAGAGTGAGAGGTCATGTGACGTACCGTTATGTTGAAGTCGTAACAGTCAGGAAGCTCGTGGTGCTGAACTGTCTGCAGGTTAATGGCTTTTAGAGTGAAGTTAACATTCACCTCCAGCAACCTGGACACAGTTCCATAGCCAGAAGTGAGACTGGAGAGTTTACCGTCAGCTGAATCTGTTATACTGGGTTTATACTGAATCTGTTATAATGTGTAATGTCTGCAGGTTGTAAATCAAACTTGCACAGTCTTTCCAGTGCGTTTGATCGGTTCTCCTGTCCACTAGATCTTCATCTGTGGTCAGTTTCCTCACATGATCGCTGTCTGCTCAACATTTTCACATGTGGACACATATGTATGTGTGATTGTTTGTGTGTGTGTGTGTGTGTGTGTGTGTGTGTGTGTGTGTGTGTGTGTGTGTGTGTGTGCGCGCATGTATTTGTACACCGATCAGCCATAACATTAAAACCATATACGTGCACCTTTAGTTCTACAATTACAGACTGTAGTCCATCTGTTTCGCTGTATACTTTATTACTCTAAAACCCATCACTGCAAATAACAGCCCATTTTAACTATATGATCTTAACATTTTACAAAAATCTATTTTAAGACATTCAAGGAGTGCAGTTATCTGAATCTGCCTAAAATGCTAAAACAAGCGGATAAAACAAGCTCCAGGTGTTTACTGAAGATGATGTTGCTATTTACCGTTTGAACTGCAGAGTGAAGTTGGAGAGGTCTGCACCCTCTATGGTGGACGAAGCCTGAACCGGGTAGATCTTGAGGCACTCTGGCATCAAAACAATCAGAAAGAAAGTCTGTGAGAACTGCAGAACTGGGACCAGCATGAAGAAGAAACACAGGCCTGTTGTTTCATTCTGGACTCATTTGACCACAAAGGCAAAACAGCAGGATCCAAACCTTTAGGATCACATTCAAAGGAATTCTATAGGAATCCTATAT
>CM067492.1:2311062-2322439 GCA_034552555.1 Semaprochilodus insignis | reverse complement strand
AAAAAAAAAAAAAAAAAAAAAAAAAAAAAAAAAAAAAAAATTCTATAGGAATCCTATATATAGAATATCTTTATTGCCATTATACAAGGCATAACGAAATTAAGGTGCAATACTCTATGCTGTTACAAACAATAGATTTACTCAACAGTAACACACAAACAGACCATTTATCAGTCACAAGTAGCAAAAAATTGCACACCATCTTGCACAAAAAATTACAGTGATGAAACTGCACATTGCACTTAAATAATGTAAATAATGTCATATTGCACATATTGTGTCATCTAATAGTGGCAATTATGTATGTACTGGGGGCTGATTGATATATCAACTGTACATCGCACTGCAGAGAACACACTATTTTTCCTCAGTGATTGTGGCATTACCAGGATTCAGACTTACAGACCACCGGATGATGGGCAAAACCTTAAACAGTGGTGCCATGGGAGAACCCAGTAAAAGTCATCTCACGTTAAAGTGTTTGCTTATGCAACAAACCTTCAACATAAAAGCTTCCTCCTAGTGATAACTACTCTTGTCTACTGAGCACCAGATGTTAGCTTCCTCTATTGTTTACAAACGATGCAGATCCTCCAGAGCCTGTAAATCTGGTTTTCACAGCTCTGTTCAGGAATTCCTGAAAGAATCACAATCCTACTCCTTCCTTGAGGTGCCTCTAGAAATTTGCACCGGGGCTTCTTTATAGGATCCAGTACCTTCCACCACCTGAGCGTCGATCTCGAAGGTCTCATTGCCGGGTGAGATGCTGCCATTGTGGTAGAACTGCTGGCACATCAGTAGAGGAGTAAAGAAGCGTCCTTCCTTCTCATACGCATGGTTTCCTACTGTTATATTCTGCAACCTCAGAAACTAGAACAAGATATTTAACATAATTAGACACAATCATAAATATAACAATTGAAATATACTGTATCTGATGTAGAGGGAGGATATGGGTCTCTTATCGTTTACACTGGAGGTCTTAGAGGTAAAACAGTGTTGAACTAACCCTGCCGCGTGAAAGCTGTCCTTTTAGCCATCTGTCACTGTGTTTTACATGTTATTTCAGATTAGTGCTATATTACAGCCACCACTAGGGTGAGGAGATTAACATACGTATGACATACAACACATAGGATGACGTCTTCAAGGGTGTCATCAAAATATCCACATCCTATGTAAAGACAAGAACTGACCAAAAGCACTACCTAAATGCATTTACTCTTAAAAGATTCAGCACTGAAATTAAAGTGATGTTGTGTTTAACCCTGCGTTAGGATGTGCCACGCTCTCAGCAGCAAACCAGTTCTGCTGTCTCACATCTATGGGTAGTTCCTCTGCCCACATTACAGTCAAGTGACAACCAAATAAATCAAACTGATACAATCTCTGCACGCCGTCATGTCCCATGAGCGACGATTATGAAACCGCACACACCTGTAAGAGGTCACGTAGTGCTCTAGTGCTTTCACACTGCAGGTAATGTTCAGCTACTTTCTTACTGATTTGCCCAGCTTGTGGGGACAGTGAACCCCTTTAGAGTTTGTGATATTTCATACATGATTTTCACTATTTTTTACGCTCATTAATCCAGTTAGACCAATCAGAGGCAACCAAACACGCGTGTTCAATTACCCGGCAGTCGGGCACCACATTCAACGTTTCTTGTGAAACTGATCCTCTGGTTTTTGGTCATCACATATGATTTCGCCATGATTATTAGTTCGTTTGATGGAAAGAGGCAACTTTCAAATGCTTAGTCACTGAGCCGCTCAATCCCAGCATTGTCAGCGGTTGCAGATCTGGCCTTCTGTTAAGAGAACCAGAATGCCACGCCATGCAAAAGAAAAGCAAATGTAGATAACGCAGTGCTCCCCAGGGTGAACGAGTGCAAGAGCTGCCGAGATGGCTGCAGTTCAGACCTGCCAAAATACTAAGACTCATTTCTCCATAGAGGATCTCTGAAGAAGGGAAAAAAAAAAAAAAAAAAAAAAAAAAAAAAGAGCCACTCCTGTTTCTCCTCAGAGCCATGTTCTAGCTGTGTGCTCACCTGCTCCACGATAAACGAGAGGTGAGCGTAGACATCAGCTTGGGTGTACACAGCATAGCTGTTAGAGCTGTGGTCACTGTAGCCCTTCAGGAACAGGTGCTTGAATGCCATCAGGTTCTCCTCTTTAAAGGTCACTACCATCTGGTTACTGAGGCCAAATGACATCAGCTAGAGAGAGAGACAGATAGAGAAAGGGAGAGAATGAACAAACAAACGAACGAAACTGGTCAATTCCTTAGTCCATGATTACAGAGAAGTGTCAGAAACCACATGATCAGAATTATCAGCAACTGCTTAAAGGGAAATTCCACAATTATCCTTAAGTGTATGTATACGGTCATTCAGAGTGGGTTTGGTGTAAAACTGTTCACAGTGGTGGTGAATGGAACCAGACGTCCAACTCCACAGAAACCTTCACAGAAAGTTATTACAGTAAACAGGTTCTGAATATACAGCATAATGTCTGACATGTCGTTATACTAAAGTTTGGGAGAGGAAGCCCCAAAAGATGCCACGCTGTACAGTAAGGGAGTCCTCACAGAAATCTAACTTATTTTTTAATTAATTAATTAATTTATTTATTTATTTACAGAATTCACACCATTTTACCATCTTTAGTATCATGTATAAACACTCAGGGCACGTGTATATTACTGGGTATATGCAAGTAAGCTCATGTTTGTGACATCACAGAGACACTGAATTTCAAACTCGACCGATTCACAGCAGTAAACCGGTGCGTGTTCTGACCTGGATGGTGATGACGGCAATCTTGATGATCTGCAGCATCAGTTTCCATGGCTTCCTACCTCGCGCCCGGTACTTCTCACAGGGGTTCATGAAGAAGTATTTGAGTTTCCTCCTGAAGTTCTCCATGTCCCTCTGCTGCTGCTGTGCCTGAATGTCTGACCACAGCGAGCTGTTGTTACTGTTCAGGTCATCAAAGGCCAAGTACGGAGCGTCAGGGTTGTCCATGGCTGGAAACGAACACCACATGGGTCAATCCAGAGAAATACATCAGTGACTTCTCCTGTGTAGGTAAAGTGTACATGAGGTAGACCCGTCTCATCCAGACGTCTGGTTTACTACACAGTCCTTTGCAGAGTGGATAGAAGGCTTTAATGGCTTACGTATGAAGGTTTAGCAGATAGCAGCGAGGTTTACAATGTTTACTCATAATAAAGTCTATTCCTGTAGGTCTTTTCTACCCGAATGGAGGAGTCCAATAAAATATGTGCAATGCTTTTAGTGATTTTAACATCCTGGTGAGACACAATTAGGCAATATGATATCAATATCACAATAAACAGACGTTATATTAAGTGTACACTGTGAGTATGTGATGAGCATGTTCAGCAAACCTAAACCTACTTCAAGTATCCTGATGCTACATCTTCCTCATACCACACGCTCCTTAGTCTGGCATCTAGTTATTCGTCTTTTCTTGGTGCCACATAACATCCTTTGAGCGGGCCTTGTTTCCTATCTTTCACCACTTGCAGGTCCTGTCTTTCAGCTCACTGCACAGTTTTGTGGTTGCACTGCTCTGACATACTCAATTCAGGTGCAGGAATACGTCACGCTGTGCAGTGCAGGTGGCCTACAGTTGGAAACAGTTGCATGCTATTTACATATGAAGCCCATGCCTGACCAGACTGGGAATTTAGCTATCTATGCAAACAGAGGCTATCAAGGCATCCAGTAAAACATCACACAAGATGCTACGGCTGGGAAATTCTGCTTTGGCGTACGAAACACATGGCTTCCATGCAATGCCAAAAGCCTCTGTCCAGAGTGGAGTCCCCAGTGTAGAGTTGCACAGAGTCCTGATTGCTAATCATCATCACGATACAGCTTCACCAGGCAAATGAGCCCTTTTATAAACTACTACAAGTGAACTGTGAGGGTCCAGAACATCAGATGTTCCTCAAGAATTTCATGTGATCCAATAAATGTAGATGATTTGGTCATAACGCAGGTTAACCTTGGATTACGTATCCATCGCTAATGTTTGGAATAGAATTTGAAGCCTGTTATCCTTTACATCAGGGTTTCTCAGCCCTGGTTCTGGAGGCACCCTGGCCTGCACATTTCAAAGGGTTCCCTGCTTTAACACACCCCCTGCCGCTCTGAAAGGGCTGGTTAATGAGCTGATTAGCTGAATCAGGTGTGTTGGGTACACGGAAAGCATTGAAACGTTCAGGACAGGATGCCTCCAGGACCAGGTTTGAGAGACACTGCTTTACATCATGTGTAAATTTCATGATGAATGGAGCACAAAAAACGATCCAAACTCTGGTTCCATTGACTTGCATTAAAATTAGAGTAGGTTTTTCCTTCCTCTGTAAAGTTTAATAATTTTGGAGAGACACAGTATTTTCTATGACAGCAATAATATGTGTTAATTAATAGATTTCAATAAATTAGACCTAGAGCTCACATGTAACAATAAACTTTCCTAAATGACTCTTTGCCTGGACATATGGCTGTATATACCCTTGAAATAAGCAGCTCATCAAGGGTTCTTTAGTAAAGGCAATGGCTATACAGAGATCCATGACAACATGAAAGACTGTTTACATGCATAAATGGTCCTTAAATGATTCCTACAGTGGTGCTTGAAAGTTTGTGGACCCTTTAGAATTTTCTATATTTCTGTGTAAATTGGACCTAAAACACCATCATTAGATCAACAGTCCTAACAGCAGATAAGGAGAACCGGATTAAACAAAAGTACAGACACTTAAATTTGGATCATTGTTGGACTAATTTTTGGTCTCATTGGTTTAATTTGGTTCTCCGTATGTACTTTTAAGACTAGGGTGAAAATCTAATGCTGTTTTAAGTAAACTTCTAAAGGGTTCTCAAACTTCCAAGCACCATTGAATATATCGTAGCTGTCCAGAAGAAAAACAAGTATCTCAAAAATGGCAGTTTTACAGGAAAGGCCCAAAACCTACTTTCATTTTTAATGTCAATGGAACCAGACTTTTTTCCAAGCAGTTTCGGGCCATTTCTGTTGGTCCATTCATCATGAAATTTTCACACAGTGTAAACAGCAGCTGCTGTGTTCAAATGATCCATAAAAGTAAAAATCGAGCAAAATCGAGATCCATGTTTTTCATTGGACAGTGATGATATGTAAAAATGGTCCTGTATCGCATATATGAAAATCTTTGACTTATACAACCATTAACTTAAGTAGAGGTGTTTTCAACATCAAAGAAGGTTCTTCACGCTCATTTACATAAATGGTTGCTATAAGGAATCATCAATCAAGAGGCTTGTCAGGGGATCACAAGTGGTTTTTCAATGGTATCAACCCCTATTTTTAAGAGTGCACAGACTGGTGCAACCAAAAGTATCACAAGCACAATATAAACAAGCATCACTGTCTAATAGTAAAGTTGACTTTACAGCAGGTTTGAGGAAACATCACCCAAATGTGGTGCTGCCTCCAGAACACATCAAATATCGGTTTGAAATATTGGTCAAATCCTAAATTCAGTCCGATCCCCAGAATAACCTGAAGCAATTATCTCCTAATGACTCTGATATTACGGTGGACCCCTGTTTACCATGGCTGGTTTGAAATATCTGATTTTCAGAGGTCAAATATCAGTAACCCTTATCATGTCATGTGTTCTACAGCCTATCTAATCAGACTCCTTCATGTGCACTCTGTGTCCCTACAGGGCCAAAGGTAAAGCACAGCAGCCTGCAGATGTCCTGAGAGATTATTGACTTTCATTTGTCATATGATCCACCTGTTCCGAATAAACACTCGCATCACATGATCACACCCACGCCACCTCAATGCACTTGAGAGAGTTCACACCTCCTCCAAGAAAGAAGGAGGGGTAATAGAGGGCCATAACATAGAAGCAGCACTTTGGTACCCCTGTAGAATTCTTCAGTGGTTTCAAATGATGGTTCTTGAAAGAAGATGAATGTGAAGAACCTTTTTAAAGTCCAAGATCCTCAACATAAGTTAAAAATGATAACATTTACAGGACGTTTTCTGGAAGAGTATGAGAGTCTCCATTTAAATCACATTATTAAGAACGGCCTCACTGTAATGATGACCCTCTGTTGGCCCACCAAGCCCTGTAACAGGAGACAGGTCGGAAAAAACAGTCCTCCTTTACCTGAGCTTCGACCCGAGCAGCAGTATTGAATAACAAACTGCATCTTGCAGTCAGTAACCCAGGCAAAGTACTCCATCTCTGGAGGCAGAGCCGCAGCTCAGGTCCTCCACTGCAGCCAGGAGAACGGGCCTTACTAGCACAAAGACCTGACAGTGGCAGAAGCAAGATGAGAAGACACCCCAGACTCACCTGCAGGTAATGAAGTGTAATTGAGTGATGAGTGAGGCTTTCAGCTCTTCCTCCTTTCCACCAAAAAGCAACAGTTTCCTCTGACTCAACTTTCCTGATCATGCAAGAACAACTGTAGGCCAACCGCCAGCCTACGCAGCCTGTTAAAAAAGTCCAGATTCGTGGCCTTCAGAAAGAGGTAAACAACTCCAAAATCGCTGGCCTGTGAAATAACTGCCAAAACACTCCAAATGATCTGCCTAAAACTTAGTGAACGAATCTTAAAGGGTCTTAAAATGTCAACCCCCCTTCCCAAACTCCAGTATGGAAATGTCCAAGAACTCCAAAAAGGTCAGCCTACAAAAAGTATAAGAACTCCAAAATGCCAGCCAGCGAAAGAAAAAGATACAGCCAGTAAAAAGACCCTAAACTTTAAAAGATCAGCCTGAGCACTCAATCAAATCAAGAAAAAAAATACTCCAAAAGATGAGTCGAAAAGTCCAGCCCAGAACTTCAGATCCAAAAAGATAAAAAAATATCAGCTGAAAAAGTGCAAAGGATTACTACAAAACTCTTTAAAAATCTATATGGGTTATAAGCGTCTTAAATTCCAGTGGATTTTTTTTCTTGCCTGAAAACTCAAAACACTCCCAAACAACAATCACCCAAAAAAGATCAGTCAACAAAAGGACAAAAATAATGTACAGTTCAGCCTGAATTATTACTCAAATACTCTTTTTTTTCCCCAGCCTGCAAAAGTGCAAAAAAAAACTACACTCCAAAAGATCAGCCTGAACACTCAGTCAAAACAAAACACTCCAAAAGATGAGTCAAAAAGTGCAGTCAGAACTCTAGATCCAAAAAGATAAAGACCAGCCAACAAAAAGATTACTATAAAACTTGGTCAAAAATCCAGCCTTGAACAGACCTTAAAGGGTCAACTCCGCTTTACAAAGCCCAACAAGATCAGTCAAAAAAAAAAAATCAGCCAGTGCAAAAATTCGAGCAAAAAAAAAATAAAAATAAATAAAAAATCCCAAATTCTCAAAAAGATCAGCCTGAAAACTCAATCAAAACACTCCAAAACTCCACCCTGCAAAAAGTACAAAAACAGATGATAAAAAGTGCAGTTTATCCAGATCAGCCTGACGTCTCACTCAAAACCTCCAGAAGATCAGCCTGTAAACTCAGGCAGAGAACAGGAAGACCAGCTCCAGACTGGGAACAGTCAAAACACAGATCAGCCTGGAGGAAAGATTACACCTCCTCCAGAGCAGCATCACCTGCCACTCCCAGCCTCATGGCCTGCATGGTGTCAGAGATTAGCCCAGTAACACACACGTAGACACTGAGATGAGGCAGCTCTGCCCTGCAGGACTGAACTACTCTCTCAACACCACCACTGCACTCTTAGAGACCCAGGGGGCGGGGCCGACCTCCTGCCCATCAAACACACGCGCCAACAGCCCCGCCCTCGTAACCACTAGCAACCGGTTTGATGACGGAGAGCCTGCTAAGCTAGTTTGTGTACAGCCAGCAACGTTAGCTGACCTATAGCGATTTAAATGCGCTTATTAACACCGCGGAGCTCTTAGACCGAGAGGTAACAACACTAAACAGTCTTTACTTTATACCAGGTAACGTCTTTTTCTAGGTTTAAACCCTTACAGTATGGTCAGTTTCTTTGAATTATCCGTTCCACCTTAAATGGCGCTTCTGCCGCTGTACAGGTGCCGGAATGTAGTGAGCTGCTTCGGCATTTAAGGTGGAACTTGAAGTTGGAGTGAGAAGCTAACTTTAGCTTTGTGTGTGGCTCAAAGCTAACAGGCTAAGTAACTGTAGGCTGCAGCTATGTAGCTCGTTTCAGTTAACAGGGTTTAAAAGGTCTGATTTAGCTCCACGTTTCGGGGGAATTGGGTTATAATTTATTCAGGAGGAAATTAGTTTAAACTGCAAACAATATTTAATAAATAAATAAATAAATAACTAATAAAGTTAATGACCTGTTTACTGAAATCTAACAGCTAGTGTTTATTATCAGCACTACATAATTAGAGCTTCAACACATCTCAACAGCTGTATCTCTGGTCTGCTTTCTAATGTGACGTTAGACGTTAGTAAGACCTTTAGAAAAGCCATCTCATTTGTGTTTTTATTTTGTTTAAAATGTGTGGAGTCCCTAAAATGGCATGGTGTGACCACAAACTACTATGTCCAGGTGACAAATGGCCACAGATATATTTAGGCCAAAATGTACTATGCTGATGCCACAAATCACTCAATCTAGGCCTAAAATGTAGTATATTGAGATCACAAATTACTCTATTGTGGTCAAAATGTACTATATGGAGGCTACAAACTACTATATTGAGGCCACAAATTACTATATAGAGGCCAAAGTGTACTGTATTGAGGCCACAAATTACTCTGTTAAGTCCAAAATGTACAACTGTATATTGTGGCCAAAGTGTACTATGCTGAGGCCACACATTACTATACTGAGGCCACAATGTACTATATTGAAGCCACACATTACTATACCGAGGCCACAGATTATTATATTGAGGCTACTACTTATGAGAGAACTTGTGACCTCTATCTATTACATTGTGACCTCAAAAGAGCAATTTGTGGTTCCAATTTATTCATTTGTGACCATGCCTTATTACAAAATACAGTAAGGGATCACTAAGGGCTCCATTTAAAAAAAAGGGAACTGAGGGGGAAATGTACCTAAGCACATTAAACTGAGCAAATGTAATTAGCTACTGCCCACTTCTGGACAATTTTATCTCTTACGAATTTACAAGTTAAGCAAACCCATTTCATGTAATCTGTATATGTAAAACTGTTTTCCACCACTAGGTGTCGCAATACACCAGTGTTTAGCAGCAGATCCAGGTCATACTGTAGTTATACTTCTACTCAGGTACACTTGTGAAGGGGTTTCTCCTCACTTTCCATTATGTGGTGAATCACTTGAGTTTGGTTTTAGACTCTATCCACCTATTTCCACTGCTGTTGTATGTTAAACCTCTCCAGACAATTCAACCTAAATGTCTGAAAGGATGTAATTCCTGTGTTAGCAGGCATGAGTGCAAAGAAACCCAAGAGCGCTGTGAGCAAAGGGAAGGGTAAGTGTTAATTAGCTGGGTTAGGCAACAGAAAATATATAGTGTTTATGGCTAATTGTAGCTCCAAACATTAATCACTTCTTCTTTATTTCAGACAAAAAGAATGAAGTGTCTCCACCAGAAGAAAGCTCTGCAGGAACAGGTAAATGGCCCCAAAGAGCTTAGCTATGAACCTGAAAGATGACCTTTCCAATAATGTATTGCTTAGCTGATAGGTTGATGTGAGATGGTTCATTGTAGAGACTCATATTTCATTAAAGTGGTGATGATGGGGACCAATGGTCACCATGTCTACAACACACATATAGCCATTTTCTTTACTCTCCAAGACCACCAGTGAACCTACATGTGTCTTCAGATTTTGATATGGAATGGTGAAGATGGTGAATTAGTGAATGTCTGTATGTATCTCTCCACCATGAATGGGTTTTGAAAATACACCAAATCGTAAAGCAATGTCTCAGACATCAGGCAACATATTGGTACCCATGTCATGATGGAACTTTTGTGATGGAACTTTCAGAGCTATTAAACTTCAGGCATCTGAAACACCAAGCCTTAAAAATGCTTTCTGAGTGTCACCACATAAAGGCAGTCTATAGACACAAGGCCATTAAAGAGCTATAAAATTAGTCAACTTAAGATAGTCATTCATTGCTGTTCAGAGCTTAAGCATTCACTTTGAACTTTTCTGTTTGACGTCATCCCGCGGTAAGACCAGGTTATGTAAAATGAACGGTAGCTTTGTATTCTGTGTTTAAGAACAAGTCTACATGGGAATGCTCCATTCACAATCAAGCTCGCGTTTAGTGCCTCTGAAAGCTCACTCACAGAAAGTCGTTTCCTGAAATGGATGGAGACATTGCATAAATAATGTATTTTCAAGTCAGTTGTGGTGGAGGGATATATGCAGGGTGTTGTGAGGCAACATCTCATGTAGTATAGTTGCCCTTATGCTGATTGTGTCAGTTGATGTTATGTGGGTGTTTACTCAACAGACAGCGAGTACTAATGTTACAGTTTTCTTCCCACAGTGACCCGCTCTGCGTGTAACCTGTGATGTCATGGCAATATATATATATATATATATTCAGTTTTCTTCGAAAGGGATAAACACACGCAACCCATGCTTTTATAATAGGAGACACTGTAATAGACGCTGTATTCTGTTTCAAACCTCCCCTGGTGGTCTCTCCGCAGAGTGAAGGTGTGTATTTACGCTTTAGCTTGCAGGAGCATTTCTTCATTGTTGCGTCCTCAGCCCATGCAGCTCTACACCAAGTCCGTGCTTTTAGTCATCCGCTTCTTTCATAACTCCCACAAACACAGGGTCTTCTCTTACCCGCTGTTACGTCAGGAGCACTTTGATGAGCGGAACGTGATAGCTCAGGCTGATATGAGCTCCTTTAGCTGAACCTCCACTGGGACTCCACAGGTTTATCAGTTCAGACCTGCATTCTTTGGCCTGTTATCATTATGTAAGGGCTTTCAAAAGACACAAACAAGCGCTATCGTTACTGTCGCGCCAAAACAACATATCTCTATATTTTTGACTTTGTTGTATAATTTGAAAACTGACCTTTGCATTGTGTTAAAATCTCACTAATAGAAATTGGTCCAAAATTCATTCATCTTCTAAGCCACTTATCTTTTTGAGTTGAAGGGGGTTGATGGAGTTTATCCCAGCTCTCGTTGGGCAGAAGGCCAAAACACCCTGGACAGATCCCCAATCCATTGCAGGACAGTACAGACTTATTCACACCTAGGGGGCAACTTAGCATCTCAAGCTAAACTTTAAAGATGATAGCTACGTAAGAGTTATTTGGTAATTGAGCTATTCATAATCCAAATAATCAATTATTTATTTCAGTAATCGC
>CM067492.1:2292333-2305006 GCA_034552555.1 Semaprochilodus insignis | reverse complement strand
ACAGAACTTACTGTACTGGAGAACCTCCTGCATCTTCTCCCACACTCTGAACTTCAGGTTGGAAAGGTGTTTCACAACATTGATCAGAGCTCCTGATATCTTCTCTGGATCCTTTGGTGTGAACTGAACTCTGAAAATAGAAGACTGTATGAAATATATCACTGAATAAAGTTTACAGACTGTAATTTATTTAAATAAATATCAATATTTTATTATATTTATTACCTGGAGTCAGTAATTCTGTTACTGTTCTCATTACTACAACATTAACACACAATCCTTATTCACCTTCATTATAACACATTCATATTTAAGTAAATATAATATGCAGATTGAAATGTAATAATGATTTAACAGTAGATAAAATGTGAGGTCTGATATGTACTTACTGTTTCAATGTAGTCTTGAAGTTCTGAGAGGAGAAATAAAAGAACATGGTAAACATAGTTAAAGTGAAGAGATCTTTCAGGTGTGTCTCATGTAAAACGAACACGAACTGCTGGGAGTCCCTGTTTGTTTCTGAGGAGACCTTCATTACCCAAAATGCCCTGTAAGCCTTATATATTAATTAGATGGCACTAAAAAATTAAAGCAAGACTGGAGGTTCTGCAGTAATGATGGATATTTCAAATCCTTTCACTGACTCAGATCAATTCAGCTGACCAGTAAGAACTGACTCACAAACAGTTCTTCATTCAGGAGCATTATAAATTTTTTTTTTTGCACATCATAGTGCATGTCACGATGACCTTATGCATCATAGTGCATGTCAGACTTTATATGTTGAAGCCCTCTATTCATCCTGATGAGAAGCTGAGCACTTGTTAAGCTATAGAAATAAGGTGCATGAGGATTTAGTAAAGAATCGTAAAATGTAACACTTCCTCTCCTACCCTCTTTGAGTTAGCATTCCCAATTAGGTAGGCTAGGCTGTGTGCATATTTCCATTATATTCTTTTAAATGGGTTAGCCTCAGTCTTTGCCCCTAATATGCAAGTGGAGTGCATAAGGTACTCTAATTTTCCAAATTATATATATATATATATATATGGACAAAGTACACAAACCATATACTTGAGTTAAAGTAGAAATACCTAATGTAAAAGTAGAAGTTCCTCCTTTTAGACCTCCACTGGAGTAACAGTACTAAAGTATTTATCTTCAGATGTACTTAAGTATGGAGAGTAACAGTAGCATGATTTATTACGGCTCTAATGTCCTATTATCATTTCTGGAACAAGACTCTTAATCAGCTCAGTGTAGGTGAAGAGACTCTAGTGTCTCTCAGTCCACCAGTCTTTAATAGAAGCTCATTAATTAGTCTGATGTCTATCCAAATGATCATAAGCACAGAACACTGAAGGCAAAGAATGTTTGTTAGGTGGAACTATAAAACAGCTTTTTGCAAACAAGAAAGTTTCGGTTTAAGATTTATTTGCAACTTAGTTACAAGTTTAAGTTAAATAAAAACATAAAAACTTTAAACACAAGTCCACAAATGAGTTTTCCTTTACTATATTGCATCAGTTTTTACATGCACATAAGCCTAAAGGAACGACAAATTTTGCAGGATGTAGTGGAGTAAAAAGTCAGATATTTGAGTTTGAAATGTAGTTTAGTTAAAGTAAAAAGTCATCCAAAATGAAAATACTTTAGTAAAGTACAGATAGACAAAAACACTGCTGAAGTACAGTAACTAATTACATTTACTTCGTTACTGTCCACCACTGCATACAACGCACCTTTACTTTTCGAAAGCAATTGTGTTGGTATGGAAAATAATTGACTTTTATCAGATGAGCAATGAGGTAAAAAAAATTGGTGTGTGTGTGCATAAGATTTCATGTACCTGTAAGAGTGGAATTTCCTCAGCTTTCATCTCCTTCTCTATGTTTCTGATTGTGTCTGAAAGAGATGATACGTCTCTATTCATCTCCTCAATCTTCCTCCTCATCATCTGACTCTTCTGCTCCTCTTCCTCCTTCAGTACAGCTATCCTTGCTGCTTCTTCATCTCTTAGAAACTGGTGAAGCTTCTCAAACTCCTCCTTTATCTGCCTCTCTGTGTGCTGGGCCTGCGTCTGGAATGAGAGACGATTAGGAAACACAAACTCTAACAGATGTTCTACAAGCATTTACCACCTACAGGATAAGTGGACCCTCATCAGAAACATGACCTGAACAACATGTTCCACAGTCCAAGATGATGTCTCACCTTAATTTGGGCTGCTGCTCTGTAATAGTCTTGTTTGGTTTCCTTGAAGACTTTCAGGTTCTTCTGTAGAGGCTCCAGAGCAGTCCTGAGTTTATCCTGGAATTAAACAGCAGCTAAGTTTAATGCCTTCTCTATAGTTTGCAGCATTCGAAAGTGACTTATAAATGAGGTTTATGAGAGTGCAACATATTATACACATATTATAGATGTTAATAATATAGCAAGGCATTTTATGACTTAATTATCCTAGCCATCTTGACCCATAATATCTGCACTTTGCCCCGAATCAGTTACTCACCTGAGAAAGATAATACATTGTGGTCATGTCATTTTTTAGACATTAGAATAATTCATTTCATACCTTAAAGTCAGTGGCAGCTTTATCTGTTGGACAGAATTCATGATTTTTGTGGTTCTTTGATGTCTGACACACCACGCACACAGGCTGCTGATCATCCAAACAGAAGAGTTTGAGTTTCTCATTGTGCAGACTGCAGAGCACCTCAGACCCTGCTGAAGATCTCTGAATCCTAAACTCTTGAAATGCTTCACAAAGGTCCCTTAGAGCAAGGTTAGGGGGAGGATCTTCTTTAGAGGATCTTCTTCTACAAACTGGACATTCTCGAGACCCCTTAGTTTCCCAGAACTTCTGCAGACAGGATTTACACACACTGTGGCTACACGACAGAACAACAGGATCCCTGAAGATCTCACAGCACACAGGACATGAAAGCTCTTCTTCTGAAAGAGGGTTTCTAGCAGCCATTTCCTCCAACTGCTGCTGTGCTGTTCCTCTGTAATGGCTCCTTCAGTCCAAACTTCACTTTCTCTTTCAGGACGTCTGTAATTATGAGAGCAGCGCAGTAGAGAATCAGCCACCGTAGCTCTTTATCCCACTGCGTGAGTTTAGCTCCTTTCAGAAATCACACATCAAGAGAACAGTCATTTTTAAAAGCTCCTCATTGTCACAGAGTCTCTGAGTGAACTGAATGGAGAATGAAGATAGATCAGAGAGACAGTATGAGATTCTCTTTACTACANCTGAGTGAGTTTAGCTCCTTTCAGAAATCACACATCAACAGTAATTTTTAAAAGTTCCTCATTGTCACAGAGTCTCTGAGTGAACTGAATGCAGAATGAAGATAGATCAGAGAGACAGTATGAGATTCTTTTACTACAACAGGTAGAGGTGGTGTAGAGGAGGAGGAGCCCTGAAAAAGGAGGAGTCAGTCAGATACACTATTCTAACTGTGTGCTTTCTACACTAGATGGCATCAGCTCATCATCAACCTGCAACAAGGAGCTCTCAGATGAATCCAAATGGTCAGTTTCTGAAGATCAGCCACCTCAGTTTATTCTGGTCATTCAGTTTTACATGTGAACTTTTAGAAAAGTCTGAATTTATATAGATCTTTTGCTTTACGTTCCCTGGATTTTGTGTACAGGTTTATATCAATAGCGACACACAATGGAATTTGCACTGCATTGTATTGTTATTGTTTGTTGTAGTTATTGTTATGCAAAGAGTTCTCATTTATAAAACTCCTCACACAAACAGCTCTGTTCAGACCAAACCATGAACAGTTTTTTCTTGCTCTAAATACAGAATGCATTAGGTGACCACAGCTCACTGAACTTCATCACCTAACATAAAAATAAACTGCATCAGTTTACTAAATAACAAGCACTACATCAAACACCTATCAAAGCTCAAATGACAATAAAGATAAACTGATCAGTGAATGATATTTCTTTTATTTAAATCACACAATTTCAGATAAAATCTAAAACATACCTCCTTTAGAACACTAACAAAATTGTAAAGTAGCCATATAAAAAGCTATAAATAAATGACTTAATAATGTTCAATATTTCATCATAAAATACGTCTTCTGTTGTTCTAAATAATACTAGTCAATCACAGTCCAATCCCTTCTCCCAAATGCACTATATATACAACATTGCAAAATTCCACTTCTTATTTCCTCTTGTGGTCGCTCAGTGAGATGGTGCACTGGAGCCACACTGGAACTGAAAGAGAAATCGGACTTTCAGTCTCTCTCTCTCACACACACACACACACACACACACACACACACACACACACTAAAGTATTCCTCATTCCCCATATATTTGTCGTTTCTCTGTGTGTTTATGGGTCCAGTGTGTTTCTGGGTATGTGCTGGGTCTAGTATGTCTCTGGGTGTGTGTTGAGTCCAGTATGTCTCTCGGTGTATGTGGGTCCAGTATGTTGAGTCCAGTCTTTCTCTGTGTGAGTGTTGTTCCAGTCTATCTCTGGGTGTGTATTGGTCACAGATTCCTCCATTTTATCTGCTGGACACAATTTGTTTTCTGTGTTCTGCAGCACTGAGATGATCAGACAAGTGGAAGTGTGGATATTCAGCGTTGACATATGATGACATATACACATGTACTGACATATAATGTATTTTCATAATTAAATTTGCTACACACTGTATTATTACCAAATTATTTTTTACATTTAAGCATGTTGCTGGAAATTTAAACCTATGATTATAAACGGATGACCTCCTTCACCGTCTGGACCCCTGGCCAGAGCAGTATTTGATGAAAAGAACAACTTGCAAGCTGTTAAGAGTTAGGGTAAATCTGTTTTGCTTTAAGGTTGTGTAGCAGCTAAAGGAAAGGATTACACTGTATTTCAGTAAATTCAGGAAGCAAATGGCTTCTATAGCAGCACACTGATCCCAAACATACCTTAATATCTACCATGAAATGGGTAAAATGCAAGTTCACTTTTGGAATTGCCTTTGTACTTGTACATAATTGAAATCTGTGGGTATATATCACAGATGTTATGCATTTAAGAAAGCACAAGAATATTGAAATACAGGATTTTATAAGGACAGCTATTTTGAAGACCAGGATGATAAGATTTGTTGTGCTCATTAAGCCAATTCAGAATAGTAAGCGAAGCACAAATATTTTGCAATCAGTGGTCAGAAACTGACCATTGATGAAGGATAGCACAACTGATGAAATCAAATAGAAGGAAATCTGGACAGGAATTTGCATATCAGTATTCCCCTACATGACCATTAACTTCCCCTTAGTAGCAGTGTTTTGGTTTTTTTTGTTACAGATGTTTGGTGGTAGCATGTCTTGTATTATGCTTAGAGCATATTTCCATCTATGTCTGCTTTTATAGAAACAACAGGCAAGCTTAACAAAGGGGTAATACCTAATGATAGGCCCAAAATGAAGGGGCCCCAGCAGTTGTGGAGCTATTTTATGTATATTATTTGAGCCATAAACTAGAAACAGTTTTTCAATTTTTGTCAGATTTTATCAGGATCAATTTTGGCTTCAATTTTGGGTCTCTTTGGCCAGTATCACAATTCACAATCCCAAGTACTTGCGAATGTACATTGTACTTTATGTACACCTACATGTACGAGCAGTGATATCCTCCATGAGTCATCCTGTTAGTGCCACCACCATTGGCAGACCCCTGCACTACACAGGGCTACATGCATACAGGCCATTACAACGACGGCCATTAACACCACGTCAATGTAGCCAAAGACTGCAATGGTGTCGTGCCAGACTGTCATGGAGTGACTCAGAATAGCAGCGGGTCATCTTCAGTGACGAGTCGTGTTTTTGTCTTGGTGGAGATGACCAACGAATCCGTGTGTGGAGGCACCGTGGTCAGCACCAAGATCGACGGTTTGTTGTCACACGTCACACGTCAAGAAGGCCTGGTGTCACTCCACCTCCACCCCTACTGCAACATCTATAGGAACTGTGTGAGGATATTCAAGCTCATGCTCCATGGGATGGATTATCACAGGACACCATTAGGAACCTCTACAACTCCATGCTGAGACGTCTGGCATGTTGCGTTAGCCATACTGAGAGACACTACTTCTGTATGTGTAGCTCAATAAAGATTGATGATGTCAGTCTAAATTTGCAGCTATTCTTTTGACAGTAAGTGCATATGCTTACTTTAATCTTTCCAAAAAGATTTTTAAAATATAATTCTTTTGACCTCAAATGAGCTTGGGCACAGATAGGGCAGTGGCAATTCTGCATCTGTTTGTTTGTTGGTTTGATGGTTTTGGGACATGTTCCGAATCACATGCAGTGATTTCACTACAGAATCATGTCTGGTTTTTGCTCATACTTAGCCATACATGTGTATTTATGGGCATTGTTACAAATGGGAGAACATGAGAAACAGGAGCAAGAACAGCATTATGAAGATACCTTAAAAGGAACCAAAACTCAAAAGAGGAACCACAATACCCAGCAAAACCATCATCATCAAAAATCATTCTTTGAAATGACTATTATAGAATGTCTAGAAAATGCTGAGTGGGGTGTTAAGCAGATCTCTATTAAAGGGGAACCATTACTTGTGTTCCAGGTCTTGTCTTGTCTGGGATGACCATGGCATTCTGTGGTAAAAGAATTGTTTTGCAGCCCAGAGGTGCCAATATTTATAGCGAACATTGTATATTTGTGTGTGTGTCTTGTATATATTCTACAAGAACAAACTTTGCTGTATTATTTTGTTTGCTTACTTTTTAATCTATGTAGCACTTTATAATAAATAATAATAAGAAGAAGAACAAGAAGAAGAAGAACTGAGAGTTTTGAAGAGACTGGACCATTAACAGTCTACACACTGTTTATTCAAGTAAATGTTTACAAAACATACTTACAAATTCAACTTGATAATTATAAAACATCACCTTGTAATACACAGCTCTGCTAATCTTAATAAGATAAAAACATGTGAAAAAGTGCTTGAGCAACAAAGAGTTCAGAGAAAGGGGATGAAGGAGAGCAGAGGGACAAGCACGATCAAAAGATTCAGGTTAGAGCCTGTAGCACTGTTATTACCACCTGCAGCGCGGTCATTAGCACCTGCAGTACTGTCAACACCTGCAGTGCTGCTATTAACATCTGCAGTGCTGTTATTAACACCTGCACTGCTGTCATGAACACCTGCAGCGATGTTACACAGATCCCCCTCACAACAGATCACGTTTCCAGTGATTCCAGCTTCCTCCATGCTTGATGTGCCCCCAGTACAGAGACTTCTGCTCACACATCCTTTCATGATCAGTAGATCATCACCGCTTTTACCTGTGAACACAGAGAGGAGAAGGCAACTGAATGAATACACTAAAATAGAAGCAAAATCAGGTGAAAAGATGTTTTCATTTCACAGTTTAGTATTTCTCTTTACAGTGCGTTGTTCCTTTGTTTTTAATTGAACATTAAGTGTGTAGTCAAGTTTTATTTATGTCTCGACATGGAGCTGTAGAGGTTCCTAATGGTGTCCTGTGATAGTCCATCCCATGCAGCTTGAATATCCTCACACAGTTCCTGTAGATGGTGCAGTAGGGGTGGAGGTGGAGTGACACCAGGCCTTCTGGACATGTGATGAGTGACACATCACAACAAACCGTTCATCTTGGTGCTGACCGCAGTACCTCCACACACGGATTCGTTGGTCGTCTCCACCAAGACAAAAGCGGGACTCGTCACTGAAGATGACATGCTGCCATTCTGAGTCACTTGATGACTGGCACGATTGCAGTCTTTGGTGACGTTGACGTGGTGTTAATGACAGTCGTCGTAACGGTCTGTGTGCGTGTAGTCCTGTGTCGTGCAGCCGTCTGCAAATGATGCTGGCACTAACAGGATGAATCATGGAGGACATCACTGCTCGCTGAATGTCCAACTATTTGTGCAACTATTCTTTTGATGATGAGTATATAGAGTGCTTTTTACCCCCCACATATTTTTCATTTCACAAAATGATATGTAAAAGAAGGAAATGTGCAGATGAGTGTGCATTTTACTTTTATACCTGTGACAGTGATGCAGAGATCTTCATCTCCCTCACAATCTATGGTCTCTAAGCAGTCTTCACCAATGCAAGTGTAGCACATCTTTCCATTTGGATACATTGGCAAAGCTTAACAAGGATACAAGTGAAAAGAAGATGTTTCAGCAGGATATTTTTGCAGTCATGACCACATTCCTCTGTCAGTATTCAGAGCATCTGGTTTTACCTGGTATGTTCTGGCTGTTGCAGAGATCAGTGCTGCAGCATTTTGAGTTGACAGAAAGTTTCATCATGCCCAGACTGATGCTACCAGTGACACACTGCCCTGCTACTGCGCATGTCTTCAAATCGATCTTGTGTTGTAGACCAACTTGTGAACACAGCACATGATTAAGTAGTGAGTTCTTAATTACTCAGTAATTAAGTCTGAGTTCTGTTGTGTTGTGGTTTTGTATTGTGGTCTTTCTTACCAATGTTCAGAACCATGGTTTTGCTCTCACACTGATCTGGACACTCCGTCTTGGTAACTGTGCAATGTCCAAACAACTCTGGCATACACTCATAACACTTCAGTGTCAGCACTAGAAGCAGTGTGAATACAGCATGAAAAAAAACCAATTACATACTAAACTGATAAACTCCAGTACAAAACCCATGCTTACTGTTTTGGTTATTGCCTCCAACCTACTTTTGTAAAGAACACATGTATTCATAATCCAGCAAGAAGCAATCAAATATGCATTCATGTCCTTTATCTTTCACTTTTACAACTTAAACTATTGTAATCAAATGCACAATGCAAATCTAAAACTGACTACAAGATATCCATGATGTACTGAATATTGTGTTCCATACCTTTTGGGCAAAGCACACAGACGAGTGCCAGTGCTACTTGCAGCCACATTGTTGATGAGTGTGAGAAATGTGAAGCAGAAAAACAAAAGCAGCAAAAGAAGAGTCATATAAGTCTTATCCCAGGGAGTGTGACTTCTTCTACAGAAGAGATTTCACTGAACCTCCTAAAGCCGTGGGTCATTTTTAAAGCTATTCAAATGTGTCAAAACAGTTGTCCAGTCCTGGCACTGCCCACTGATGTCATTATCTCCTTCAGTTATGTTTTCTCATTTATAGCCTTATGTGTCTGCATTTAATAATTTCTGTATTGTGCAAAAACGGAAGTGTAGCACACGCAACAAAGCAATATCATATATTAATATCCATAGAATGATGGTAAAGTGTCAACACTGATCAGTTTTATAACAGTATGTTCTTGAGCTTGTGGGTTGCAGCATGTTAAAACTCTTAAGCGTCATCATATTTGAGGTTAAGAAAAACAGGCGCGGTTCTGTTATCTTTACTTTCGCCACCAAAGCCACAATCATTAAATATTCATATGCAGAGATGATCATATGAAATTCAAGTTTAATTGATGATCTATAAAATGACTTTGACAAAGATGTAGGCAGATTATCATACATTTCCATGGTACCATGTCTGGTGTGCATGCATTAGATGGCCAATCCCTCCACAGTCAGAACAACATTTAACAATCAAGCATCATGTAAATTGAAATAACTGAAATGCTTTATTGTGAACACTTTACAAATGACAGATCTTGTTTTAAAAATTTATGAAAAATGATAGATTTTGTTCATGTAAAGTCTTTGTCATGCTTCCGGGTTCTCCTCCTGCCTCCGATGCTTCGAACTACACCTTTTTTTTTGTGTAGAGTTTATTTTATCGCGATGAAAGTTTCTAGCAAACCAAGCCTTTAGGAAAAAACACACTGGGCTGATTTCTTAAGGCTGGTGCCAGGGATGGTCTTACAGGGTTTAAGGAATCAAGCCTGGAGGAATACATTTTTAATTCAGCAACATGAGCATTAATGCGGTCAGGTACTGATGCTGGGTGATTAGTTCCACGGCTCCCCAGCCTAAAGCAAGAGGGCTTTATATACCCATCAAGCCCATGTTTGCCATTGACCATGGTGAACTTAAGTTTAGGTGTGGCCGCTTCAGACTGTCTTTTTCAATTGGTCAGTGCTTTTCTAACACCATCCTGAGCTAGAGGAATTTGTATGCCAGGGAATAGATTTTGCCAATCCTTTTAATAGTGCTTTGTAGTGCTTTTTGTGGTGCTACAGGTCAATAATTTTTTTCCACTATGATATTAAACATGTAGCCAATTCAGGGTGTTTCACACTGTAGTGCAGTTCACACTGGTCAGTTTTAACCTTGTGATTGTTGCTCCTCTTGGTAAGGTTCACAATTTGTATTGTTACTGTGAAAACGCACTCAAATAAGGTTTTTAATAATGCAATGATATCAGGAGTCACTCTATGGCACCACACAGGCATGTTAGAATGTAATTAAGTACATTATCAAATATATACATGTAATCACAGTCTTATGATCATACACTCACTACCTGTATAAATGTTATTCTAAGCAGCATTAACTTTAACTGTGCTGTTCCACTGTTACTGACATCTTCACTGGTAAGATCCTCAGAGGATGGACAGATCGATTACAGAAGAACGGTAGAACTCTCTCAGTGAAAGAGTGTGTTATGGTGTGCAGGTGTGTATTAGTTAGAGGATCAGTGAATGTCACTTTCCCCCTGTCCCAGTCCAGCTGTACTCTGACCCTCTGCAGCTTCTCTTCAGGTGTGAGGGGGTCAAGCGGCTGTCCTGGGCAGTGTATCCAGTATTTACCAAAATAATAATACAACCTCCACGCTGAAGCCCAGAAAGAGCCTCCTTTCCTTGATACTGACTCTGTTATCACACCCAGAAACCAGTAATCACTGTCTCCAACCTGGACGTCCCAGCAGTGACTCCCAGAGTTAAATCCCTCAGAACCCAGAACACACTCCCACTCATCAAATCTCTCTGGATTATCAGGAAGTGATGATCTCTGTTCTCTGTGTTCTACAGCAGTGAGATCATCAGACAGGTGGAGGTGTGGATGTGCAGTGTTGGGGTCCAGAGTAACAGGAGCTGAGGAGAGAGAACACAATGTAACATCATGTTTTATCATGTATGTAAGTGTTTTACCTCTACAGACTATTTTCTTTACTCTGAGTAAAACAGATTTAGAGGTAGATTCCAGAATACAGATCAACTTTAATCCTGGACTAAATGTTGATGTATAGCTCAGTGCAGCACTAAAGTGTATTTACAGAAGTGAATGGTCATTATAGTCCAGTAACAGATCTAATCTCAGTTCAGTATTTTTCTATGGCGATTCAGTAATAAAGCTAAGATTATAATTACACACACACTGATTTTCATACTGATTCCTGAATACCTTCATTGCAATATAGAAATATTACATATAGAGACACTATATACTTATATCTATAGTAAAATAAAGCAATACTGGCAGATAGCGGTTTACAATGTTATATAGATGAAATTAATAACCCATAACTCCCAATGAATATGTGGAAAAGTATTATAAGAGAATACAGTTTGGTAGACTATGTTAAAATTCTGGGGAGCATATGATTCAGAATTCTCACCGAACAGATGGGATAATAGAGTTAAAATATCTTTGACAAAGGGAATAACAGCTATGTGCTATAACAGTATGGAGAAATCGAGTTTCCAGACACTAAAAGAACGCTTTCTATTAGAGAAGCAAGACTTGAAAATGAGGAGTGTAGATTAATATTTCTAATTAGTAGAATTATTAATCTATTATTAATATATCCTCTATATGTAAAGACAAAGCATGTTATCAAATTACGTCTAAGATTTATAAGGCCTTATGAATATGAATATACATTCAACAGCAGTCAAATAAATACGGGAAAGGGAAGGAACCATGGCAAGTACCAAAGAAGAACGGAGAGTTGTACATAGATTTAAATGGCAAAGCACAAGCTTTATAAAATAGAAGGAATACTGCTGTAAAAATATAATGAGATTTATATTTTTAGCTGCCCCCCAGTATGCTGGAGGAAATGAGGGTGCCAAGACGTAAACCACCATCACATTTTTTGGGCTGTCCAAATATTAGGAAATTTTGGGAAGATGTAAATGAAGCTCTACAACATATATTCGGAATGGGGATTCCTATGATTAGTAAGGTACTCTATTTGTGTTACATTTATATCATATTTCCTGAGTGAGTATAGTTGATTTTGAGTTATTTGAACTTGAAATAATACATTTCTGAGCATAACATACATATTCTTGTTCTGTTAACTCACTAAAATTGAAAAAGTGAATTTGAAAGTAACTATTCTTTTAAGGCAATCCAAACACTAACATTTAACATTTATAAATGTTTATAAGTTACATTTATAAACATTCATAAAACATTTTTTACAGTGTGCCTTGGAATCTTTTTTGTAATCAGTTGATCTATTTTCTTGTACTTGGATAACAGTTTATAAGTGTTATTGCAGAGAACAATTCATTAGCACTACATGCTAGCTATAGGGAATGTTAGCCAGAATTAGGACATTTAGAGCTGAAGATGAGTTTGCACATCCTCACCTGATCTGTTCTGTCACACACAATAATCATTTACACAAAACAATTAAACAATAGCAACAGAATTGTATTAAATGTTAAATACTGTTTGGTTTTAGAGAGTATGACTA